>PVKM010025699.1:0-19797 GCA_004027735.1 Carollia perspicillata | reverse complement strand
TTTCCAGTTCCCACCCTTGGATTGACAACGACAGGCTCACGACACTGCATTTGCTGCGTGGCCGGCTGCATTCACGGAGGACAATGCGTCTCTCGGGGGGCCTGCGGTTGGGACCTGCCCGAGGGTCAGCGGAGTCCCCTGACTGCCGGTTTTCACTGGTGGTTCTGCAGGGATGGAGTGTCGGATGGACCCGCCACTTCTTACCTGCATCTGTCACCCCTAAGTCGCCTGCACCCTTCCCTCCATGAGGGTGCACCCAACACCCCGTGATGCATAAACCGTGTCCCCAAAAGTCCTAAGTGACACCCTGATCCAGTACCTCATTTGAGATAGGCCTCGAAAAGGCAACCAAGTTAAAATGAGGCCAGTAAGTGGGGCCTCGTCCAGTCCGACTGCCCTCATAGGACAGGGGAGCTGGGCCCAGACTCACCAGGGAAAGGCGGCAGGGAGGGGGCCTCAGAGAGCCTGGCTCTGCCAGAGCCTGGCTCTCGGGCTCTCAGACGTCCAGCCTCCAGGATCTGGAGGAAATAAATTCCTGCTGTTCCAGCAACCGCCCCCATATCACCCCCTCACCTGGGTGACCTGGTGAAAGGAGGGACCTGGGGGTCTGCTTTCTGGAGGTTTCTGACTCCAGCCAATGGGAGTGGCCCGCCTTCCCCGAGGGCCCTGCCCCATCGGTGCCCTGGCTGCTTCGTTTTGCCAGTGAGACCCTGGCAGACACAGAGCCCCCAGCTGCCCCTGGGGGTGGCCACCCTGGAGGTGCAGAAGGGCAGCTCTGCCTGCTCCCCCGGCCCCACCCTGTAGCCCCTCGGCCTGGGCTGTCCCCCGAGAGGCCCACCTCCGAGCACCGCTGCTTCCCTGAGAAACGGGGACTCTGCCCACAGGCAGCCCTCACCCACCTGAACGTGCAGTTTCCTGTCTGTTCTTGACCATTTATTTATAAGAACTCTTAACACACACGGACTTTAAGTCCTCATCATCTGCACCAAAACATTTTTCTCAGTTCAGTGCTTTTTCCGCAGACTTGGCTCATGGAGTGGTTTTCTGCATTGAGGTTTTAACTTTGAGACAGTTGATGTGACTGTAAGGAAACATGGAATTCTATAGACACAAATAGAATATATGTGATATGTACACATGTATAAAACATGAAATTACTGTGCTTTTCCAGACTGTGAAAGGAGAAAAGTTTTTTTAAAAAACCTTATTATCGATGTCCTCAAAGAGGTAAGAAAAAATATTGTGGCCACAGAGAAAGGCGAGAGACAAATACCCAGAGGAGGAAGTGACTTGGAAATGCCGGTGGCAGGGGCGGGAGAAGGAAGCGGGAGGGGCCGTGAGGGGCTGGCCTGAGGCCGAGGGCCCAGATGACGCCGACCGACCGCAGATGGAGGGAGCAGCGGGAGGAGGACATAAAAATCCATAACCGAGAACATTTCCCGGAACTCAAGGGCAGGAGCGTCCAGACTGAACAAGCAGCTGGGAACCTAGTGAAGGGGAGGCGAGCGGCCCACGCGAAAGTCATTTTCATGAACGGTCAGAACACGGGACAAAAAGAAGGCCCTAGAGACTTCCAGAAGGAAAGCGAGCATGCCGGAGAACACAAGTGAGGGTGACCTCACAGGACCCACAGCATCGGGGGCTGGGAGACGCTGGCACGGGGCTCAGGACTTGAGGGCGAGTGGCGGCCAGGCTTGCGTCTGCAGCCCACACTGGCGCCTCGGGGAGAGCGGAGGGAGGGTTTTTAAGGCCACAGGTCTGCCACCTGCCCTTTCTCGGGAAGCTGCAGAGAACATGCTCCCTGAGAAGAAGAGGAGGCTGAGGAAGAGGAAGGATGGGTCTTGGGTGGCGGAAAGGGGAGCTTCAGGGTGAAGTCCAGGATGGTCTGGGGTCCAGCCCTGCGCACCCCCCAGGATCAGGGAGGTGCAGGCTCCTGCAGGGCGCCCCCAGGCACCCCCTGTCTTTCCGGATGGGCCGATGGTGGGTCTGGGGATCATTCAGTTACGAGCTCAGAGAAAACTCTGCCATCGCAAAGACAGAAAGCGGATCATCAACTCTGGGGAAAACCACACGTGTGCAGCGGGGACGGCGACTGCGGCACACCACCGGCCGGGTATGACCTCGCACGCAGAGCCGACGGAGGTCACCGTGCAACCCTGTGGGACACGGGGGCCCACGCGTGTGTGAGGAGGCAAGCACCCGCCGCTTCCTCAGGGGCACCCAGTGACCCTGACTCGGAAGTTGCTCTTGGGTGGCATGGCGCCGTGAGTTCGGCCAACGGTACGAGGGTTGTCCACACGGACCGGGAGGGCTCAGGGTGGGGGGGGAGCTGCCGGGGTGGGAAGCTGGCGGTCCTGGAGACGCCTGGCTCTGAAACCACACGCAGGAGTAACTGACTAAGCGTGAAGTTAACAGCTTACTGGGTGTGGCCTTCATCCTCTCAGGCCTGGGGTCACTTCAGTTGTCTTAGGGTGACCCGCAGTCAAAGGTCACCCAGCGCTGGGCTGTGAACGTCTGTCTCCTGGTTGTCCAGGGCAGGTCGTCACTCACCTCTCCTGACCTCGTCACCGTCCTCACCCGCTCTTTCCTGCTGTGACATCTGTGTTACTGGGATCGCCCACCGTGGGACCCCACCCCTACCAGTGTCCACCCTCCGGGCCATGCAGGTCTCCATGGTGACACACCCATGTGGCCACTCCAGACCACATACCTCGGGTCTCAGGCCCCCGTCTTGTTTCTTTTGTGCCCCCACATCCCCCGTGACACCCCGGGCTCCTGGGTCTGGGCAGGATTGAATCCCAACCTTGGGGACAGAAGCCGGTCCTCCTCTAGCCAGGGAGGACTCCCTCACACGCTCCCAGGGCGTCCACAGCACGCTGTGTCTTGCTACACAGAATACATTTCCTGGAGAGAGCTTCCTGGCCGCGCCGTGTCCCAGAAACGCACACCAAGGCCACCGGAGCCTGTCCCCTTCTTCCTGGGCCCAGGCTGGCTGTGCCCTCCCACCCGGCTGGGCCAGCTAGGGCTGGGGAGCAGTTCAGGCCTTTGCAGTGGGCCTTCCCACAGAAAGCTTAAACACACCCGAGCACGCCACCGAGGGCCAAGTCCCCAACTTCTCCGGGAGCCGTGGGTCCCCTCATGCCTTCTGTGCAGACACACGGGGCTGAATGTCCAGCGGCCACAAGCCATGGGACCTCCAGTGGCCAGCCAGCCGGCCTGCCCAGGCATCTCGGCCAGCCCAGCTTTCCCAGCCGTTTCAAACACCCCCAACTGGGTTCCAAGGGCGCAGCCACTGCTCTACCCACAACAGAGCAGAACCTCAGCTTCTGTGACTCCCTCCAAGGGACCCCGGGGCCTGAGAGGCTGAGCCCCTGTGCTTCCCTCTGGGGGCCCGATGCCCCAGTGCCGCCAGTGCTCCAGCACTGCGGGGGCTCAGGGAGCGGGGTCAAGGGCAGGTCGGACTGCAGCTTGGATAGAAAAGCTTCAGAAGTGCGGGGCGGAGGCACCCACAGTCCCCACAATGCAAACTCCTTCCTGAGGCTTCCCGTCGGCCTCAGTCCTACCTGGTCCCGGGGAGACGGAGCCGGCTGCAGCCACGGCCGAGGGGCCCCCAGGCGGCGTTATCGGCCTGGCCAGCCGAGGAAGGCGGTGGAACCCTTTGCCTGGTACGACGGCCTCCGCAGCACGGCCCAGGAATTCCGTGCTGAGTAATTTTTAACTTCTGCTGTGAGAGGAAACCAGGTTTGTGTCTCGTGTGTGTCTGCACAGGGGTGCCCAGGGCTTTCCGTTCAAAGTGAACACGTCAGTAACAACGAGGAAAGCTGCCTTGGAGGGAAAAGGGAGAAAAGGACAGACAAGGAAAGTGGCTGCAGGCCTGGGCCGGGGTGCACTCCCTACTGGAGCTGGGCCAGTGGGCCTCAGCTGGGGCCCCCACTCCCCGACACCGCCCTGCACGCCGACCCCCACTCCCACGGGACCTCATCCCAGCCCTGGCCATGACCCCTCGGCTGGACAGGGCAGAGGCCGCATAGAGCTCTGATGGTCCTGTGGCCACGACGGGGGAGGGGACAGCCTGGCTGGCCGGCCCTGCCTCAGGTGACGGGCACACAGTGCACTGGGAGGGGCCACATCGGAACCCAGGTTTCCTTTAAAAAGGCCTCGAGTTTCTTGAGATCTGGGTCAGGCATGACCTCCGCTCATGGAGCCACGTGGGAGGGCACTGGGCCCCCACAGGAGCGGCATCATCACCTCAGAGGACAGGGGCCAGTGCCTGGCTGTGGCCACCGTCAGCCCAGCTAGGTTCCCCACGGGCTGAGGCTCAGCACCAGGGAGGGAGCAGGGGTCTCGAGTGATGTCATAGAGAGGTGTCTGAGAAAAGGGGCAACCCCAGCAAGGCCAGGACTGGGGCGGTGAAGCACTAGCAGCCCCGGCCCCACGAGCCATCCACACTGGGCCCCTTGGCTCCACCAACGGGCTGGGATGTGAACCTGCAAGGCCCAGGGGGACTCCTCTTCCAGGACATTTGCATCTGTAGCCTTTGTGTACCTCCGCATCTGTGGCAAGGTGGGCACCACGCACAGAGCACCAGGCTTCTGGCCCGACTGGACAGGCTCCCCGCCCCTGCCGTGTCCCCCGCACTGTACTTCCCTGCTCAGACACCCCGGGGCCTCCCGAGGCCCCTGGAGCAAGAGGGCCCTCGGCCATGCCTCGTGGTGACCGCAAGGGTTCACGTGTAAGCCGTCTGCAGGCACGAGGTCTGGGCACCGGGGCAGACAGCGTTGCAGAGAACAAACCGGCCCCCACGGGCAGGGGGCAGCACCTGAGTGGGCGGGGCTGACTGCCGCCTGCCCTGCCCTGCGACTCCTCCGCTCTCAGGGAGACGCACCAGGAGGCTGCACCGGGGAAAGCCCTGGACGTCCAGAACCAGAATGAGGTCACGTTTGTTCAGGTGATGGTACAGCTCAGAAACAGGCAAGCAGCACAGGCAGAACAGGGGCACCTCGGGGCGTATGCCTCCTGCCGTCACAAACCAGTGGCCCTTTGGGGGATGCTGTCGATGCCTCGGCAATGGGCCAGATTGCCCAGGCAACAGGGGAGCCAAGGGACCCCCACCACCCGGACGGTGTCTGTGAACTCTGACCAGACCAGGAGAAGGTTTGTACCGAGGACCAAGGCAGCAGGCAAAGGGCACCAACCAGGGCTTATGAGATGAGGGGACTTCAGTCTGGGGGTGACCAGTGGACAAAGAAAGGGTGGGGTGGGGTTCTCGGGGAAGCTTCCCTGGCAAGGGAACAGCCTGGGGGAAAATGGACAGAGGGGAAGTGGTTGAGAGCCAGGGCAGGTATGGGGTAGCACAGGCAGCTATCAGGGACCAGTGTGTCCAGGGGCGGGGGTGGCTGGTGGTGGCACAGGGCCAGAGCGGGCAGGGTCCTGCCAGCCGGCCAGGTTTGAACCATGGGGAAGACACACACGTGCAGGAGTTTGCAAGGATGAGGGGCCACATCCCTGGCAGGACTGAGGGTGGTGGCCGAAGGCCTGGAGGATGCACGCTGCCCAGTGGCAGGCCTGAGGATGGGGGACCAGCAGGCCCGGGCCGTGAGTGTCGAAGGGAGGCTCCAGTGCTGGAGCCAAAAGGTGTCACTGGACAGCTGAGGGGTCAAGGCGCTGTCTGTCCCTGGAGGAAGCTCCAGGTCAGAGGCCAGCGATCTGACCGGGCCTATCCTGGGGCTGCATCCCCATCGGTCTGAACCTGGTGACCGCCTGCCACGCCCAGCGCCTTGTCCTGCACCTCGAGGACCACCTGCTCTGCCTGCAGGCCTGTCTCGTGTCCAGAGTGGAAGAGGCAGTGTGACAGGGAGACTTTCCGCCCACGAGGAGGTCCAGGAACATGGGTAGATGGCAGTGGGGGCATTGTTGGGCCTCGGAGCAGGGCAGCGGAGGAGTGTGTGCGTGTGTGTGGTTGTGTGTGCCCAGGAGTGCACATGTGTGCACACACGTGTGTGGTTGTGTGTATTTGCCTATGTGGGAGCACGTGTGTGAATGTGCATGTGTGGCTGTGGGTGTGTGCACACCTCTTTGCATGTGATTGTGCGCACACAGATGTGTGTGGGCACAGCCTGTGTGCATGTGTGGTTATGTGTGTGCTTGTGCATGTGCATTCTCCATACACACCCCCACCAGGGAGGTGACTGGGGGCCAGGTCCAGCACTGGCCCCGTGGTCGCTGAGGACACAGTCCACCCCTTGGCTGGGCAGTGGGAGTTGGACCACTGGCCCCACACCGGTCACTCACTAGACGGCTACTGTGGAGAGGGACGGGGTAGGCATGACCCCAGCATGGACCCTTCTCTAACATTTTACCACCATTGGCACTTCAGGGCATTTCCTTGCAAAGTTTTTGCCTCCACATAGTAAACGTAACATAAATAATTGAATGTTGGTTAAAAGCCAGTGTGGCTCTGTCCACTTGAGACAACATTGTGAGTATTTCCCTCTTGTTGCCATTACTTCTCACTGACAGCCGTGTGGCCGTGTGTTGGGACACTGTCTGGCTGGGCAGCTGCCTGTCCACCACAGGGTGTCTCGGGACCACCTGTCTCCAGTTCCCCAAGTAGAATTCCAGGGGCAAGGTCAGAGAGCCAGTGCCCCAGGCAGGTGACAACCACACCTGTGTCCCCTGCTCACGCTGACTTCCCAGACCAGCCCCAGGGAGGTGGTTGGCTCAGCCAGGAGCTGGGAGTGAGGGCCAGCCCCTGAGCTCTGCAGGCAGCCACATCCTCAGCCCCCTTGGTGCCGCCCCTGAGGACACTGGGTCCCCCCCAGGCCAATACTCCAGGGTGGTCGAGGGGACCCCTCTCGGAGCTGCAGGGCCTCCTGCGGCCCCTCCTGGACTGGACCCCTACCTCCCTCTCCTTGCCCCCCGGTGGCAGCCTCCTGTACAGAGGGAGCTGCTCCAGTGTCTGCACCAGGAAGGTGGCTGTGTGCTTTGTACCTGCCCCAGGGCACTTGGGGGTGGTCTTCCGGAAGACAGGTGGCCCTTGGTGGGACCAGGCCCAGCACGCAGGGAGCAGAGGGAATATGGTCTTCACCAGGTGGGCAGCCCTGGCTCTCAGAACCTGCGCCTGCCCAGGAGATACCCTGGGGGTGAGCGAGAGGACAGGGCTGGACCCAGAACACCACCCCTGCCAGGCCCCCTGGCCCTGGGCAGCCCTGGGCTGGGCAGGAGCTGTCCTCATGGGAATGCAGGCGTGAGGCCTGGGGCCAGCCTAGGGCCAGCTCTGAGGGCCCGTCCCAGCTCAGCCAGCAGCTGCCCACTGCTGTGGCCCAGGGCAGGCCCCTCCTAGCCTCTGAGCTCCTGTGGCTGGGTCCCCACAGCGCAGCCCGTCCATGGTGAGCAAGGCCTGGGGCTGGTGCCACCAGGAGAGGCCTGTAGGTGGACACCCTCCCCACCACCACTGCTCTCAGGAGGCAGGGTGGTCACGCTGCCCCCCGAGGCTGGGCTAGCGCAGGGCCCAGAGCCACTGGCAGCCTGGGGCATCTGCTCTGCCTGGCCGAGAGGCCACCCACTATCTCGGGCCTTGAGGAGAGTGCCCAGAGCCCTGGTCCAGGAAGGCACTCGGGGCTTCTCATCCCTGTAATCACGCCCGCCAACATCGCACCATCAGCACAGAGACCAGCCTCAGCAACTGTCCTGGGCCACTGGCCCAGCTCCTAGCTCGGGCTAACCCTAACCCTAACCTTGGCACAGGGGACAGATGTCCAGAGAACCCTCACCCTGGTCTCCTGCTGGATGAGACATCTTTGTTCTCCATCCTCAGGAGACCTGAAGTCCTCCAGCAAATGGTCAGGGGCCTAGGCGCCCCCTCCCTGGCCCCATGCTGATGCCCTCCCTGGCCAGTCACCCGGCAGTGTGCCTCCTCAGCCATGACAAGCCTTGCATGGCCTTTGTCCTGTGAGCCCTTAATGGCTAAATACACATCTGCCCAGGGTAGGGCTTGGTGCCCAGGATCCATAGTAACTGGGCCTAAAGTGGGAGGGTCTTTTCAGTGTGTGGTAGGGGTGGTGCTGCGGTGCGGGGGCTGGAAGGCAGGGCTGACAGGCCTGGGAGAAGGCCAGCCCAGGGACACCGAGCTCTTCGTGTTCTGGGTCGGTTCCCTGCTGCTGCGTGAGAAACACCCTGGGTGCAGAGTCCGGGAGCAGCAGGTGGCTGCCAGCTTCCGTGGCTGGTGCGGCACCAGGCGGCCATTACCATGTGGGACAGCGGCACTGCAGCAGGAGGGCCCCCTGGGCTGTCCCCACCGGCTGCCTCCCCCTGGGTGGAGACCAGCCACACCCCTTTTAGAAGCAACCTTGAAAGTGCCGTCCGGTCGCATTGGTCACACGTGTCTCTTCAGGGCAGTGAGTCCTGAGATGAGGACCCTGTCCTTGGCGCCCGGGTCATAGCTGCCAGGTTGGGGCTGAGACCCTTGGCATTGTTTTGCTTTCGTTCTTGGAAGCCGTCTGTCCTGAGTGTGGGCTGGTCTGGCACTTGGCGGGTGCAGAGCATGGAGTGGGGAAAGCTGTGCGATCTGCTTTTCCTTCACTCATCGTGAGCAGGAGGCCCCGCATGCTGGGCGCTCCCGCACCTGGTCCTGCGGGGGGTGTCTGCTCAGCCTCTGCAACCCGAGTTTCCTGAGAGCTCCCATCCCCACTCTGCGCCCTCAACACCGAATGTCACTAACTCGCCCCTTGCAGCCCCTCTGACGTGGCCCGAGTCCCCGCGGTGAGCCAGAGCCCGAGCTGCTCGGCATCAGTTTGGCGGGGCCTCGGTGCCAGTTTTGTGGTCAGGTGTCGCTGGGAGGGCGTTTGGATGAGGTGAGCATTTAAGGAGGGTGCCAAGTCCAGCCGGCTGCCCTCCCCTGGGGTGGGCCCCACGCATCCACTGGGCCCCTCCTGCCTGGTGGGCCTTGGCCTTCCCCCTGGCTCTCCCGGGTCCCCAGCTTCCCGGTCGCTGAGAATCCTAATAAATCGCTTCGTCCCACTTGTCCCATTTCTGAGGAAAACCTGGCGCACTCACCATGTAGAGGGGATATGGGTGGGCCTGTGGCCTCCGGGCACTGTCCACTCCTGCTGCCCCCGGTCTGGTCAGTAAGAGGGCCTGGGTCGGGACCCAGGAGTCAACCCAGACTGTCCTGGGGGTGGGGATGGTGATCTCAGGGGCTCTGAGACAGGAGGACCTGGGGGAGTGGCCTAGGGGGTGTGCCGGCCAGTTTGATGCCTCCCTGCCATGCTGTGAGGGTTTGGGGGGCCCCAGCAAGCCATGATTTGGGGATTTTAGGTGCCTGGAATGTGGGGGCACAGGTGGAAGGCGAGGCCCCTCTCCCCCTGCCCCCAAGGCCGCCTCGGTGCATTCCTCTGTGCCAGGGGCCCACATTCACACCCTGGGGGCCTGATTGCAGCACCTCCTCCCACTGCAGTCAGAAAGCTTGGGGCAGTGGGGGCGTGGGCAGGACCTGCACATCCCAGCCCCGCTGCTGGGTGGGGGCGCCCCCTGCAGGCGGCTAGAGAATTGCCACCTGAGAGCTGCCCCTCCCCACATCTGTGGGCCCCTGGGCACCCGCTGCGGACAAGGGTTCCAGTCACCGCCCCAAAGGCAGCTGCAACCTGGTTGCCTCAGTCCACCATTGAGGTGGGGCTGTCTGTGGCTTGCTGACCATGGACAGGAGGCTGGCTTCCCCCCACAGGATTGGCTGCTGAACAAGGTTCCAGCAAGGCCAACGGCACTTGGAGCCCAGGCCCCGTCCCTCCAGCCCTGGGTCTGACTAGGGGCCTCTTCTCAAAATTCACCAGGTGACCCTCGGCTCCTGGGGGCTCGGGTGCCACCGCCCCCCGCCGCAGGCCTGGGCACACTGCTGTGCTCTGGGGTCCTGCTGGTCGCCACTGGTGAGTATGCCCCATCACCCCCCACCCTATATCAGAATGCAAGGACAGGGTGGGACAGGCTGGGGCACCCAGCCTAGTGGCTTTTCCCTCATGAAGACTGGGGGCTGAAGCCAGCCGTGCAGCCCAGCCCAGGAAAGGGGCCTGGTCCAGAATGCCCGGGGTGGGGCAGCCAACTATTAAGGCTGCTTTCTAACCTGGGCTAGGGAGTAGCTGGTAACCAAGCCTCCCCTAGCGTCTGCCTGCGGTTAGGAAGAAATAACCGCCTGCACCTGCTCCCCCTAGGCTGTGTCCCTGCAGGGATGGGGTGGGGGGGCTCTGGGGGTCAGGTTACAAAGCCCTGCGGACTGTGTCCTGGAGGGGAACCAGGGTCCTGGGCCTGCCCACGACTCCACGCGTCCCAGCTCCAGAAACAGCTGCATGGACGGTGAAGCACCTTCCCAGCAACTCATGGAAAAGTGGCCCCAGGAACAAAGTTCAGGGAATTGGTCCCACTTGTGAGGGGCAGACCAGGGGAGCGTGGGGCTGAGCCCAGGCACGCCTCCTCCTGGGACCCACCGCCTTCCCCAGGTGGAGCAGCAGAGAGGCCCAGGCTGCTCAGGAGCCCTGGGGGTCGAGCGGAGGAGGGGGGCTGTTTCACAGGCTCGGGCTCCTCGGGGGCAATCCTGGCCCCTGGAGTTGGTCCCATGCCCTGCCTGTAGCTCTGTGTGGCCCCCTGCTTTCTGCTGGTGTGGGTCACCGAGGGGCTGTCATCACTCTGTACAAATGCTACAGGAACAAGCTATGAGGAATGTCATGGGACTTCAGGAGACAGGACAGAAACCAAAGACCTAGGGACTGTCCAGTCCAGATGGAGGCAGACCTCCGAGTCCCCCACTGGTGACACCTTGCTAAAATTGAGGTGCCAGTGCCCTGTGCTTGGTTGTCGCCAGTCTCCTGTGTGACTCCTATGGTGACCCCAAACCTAGACGCCACGTCTCAGCCCCAGAACCCCTCCTGCAGCCTCTGTAGCGGCCCACCGTCCCCAACCCGACATGCACACCATCTGTCCTCCACGTCCGTGGGTTCGCTGTCTCAGGAATATGAGACAAGTGAACTGCACAGCGTGGGACCTTCTGAAATTGGACTTTTTCCCTGCAAATGCCCTGGAGACCCTCGCAAGCCGTTGCTGGGCGCTGTCCGCAGTGTGGCCTCTTGTGGCCCAGGGACACCCTTGGGGCTGGCCGACTGTGGACATGCTTGTTTCTGCAGGATCAGCACCCAGGAACGCCACTGCTGGTCACATGGAGAGTGGGCCCGGTTTTTTCGGTGCCGCCACGCAGCCTCCAGGAGCCTGCTCCACGTCCCTTCCCTGCAGCCATACACCCTGCCCCTGCAGGGGCTCGGGGGGGTTTAGTGACATTTCCCCTGGGGGCATCTGCCATCTGCGTGTCTTCTCCAGTGAAGTGTCTCTTGGTGTCTTTTACCACCTTCACATATTTATATATATATATATTTAAGATTTTGTTTATTTATCTTTAGAGGGGAAGGGAAGGAGAGAGGGAGAGAAACATCAATGTGTGGTTGCCTCTCGTGCGTCCCCCGCTTGGAACTGGCCTGCAACCCAGACATGTGCCGTGGCTGGGAATTGAACCATGGTTGTTTGGTTCACAGGCCCGTGCTCAATCCACTGAGCCACACCAGCCAGGACCACCTTCACAGAGTTTAAACTGTATTTACAAATATAACACATTCTATTTCTTTTCCCACGTTGTCTGAATTAACAAAACCTCACGTAAAAGATGGACATCTAAATTCAACTTGTACAAAGGTTTTCCCAAAAGTTCTCTTAAGTTTTCTGACACTGTGTATCAGTTTAGTGGGATTTCACCTCACAACACCAAGTCCAGACAATTTCCGGCAAGCGATGGCTCGGTGGCGAGGCCCACCCTCTCTCTCGTAGGACGAGTTCTTGGGCGTCACAGACGTGAGCATGGGCCGACTCCATCTGCACACAAGACCCTGGTTTGACCCTCCCCTCTCCGCCCCTCCCATACAGAGGAGGTCTCCCAGGGCTGGAGGGTGCCTGCCAGGGGTCATGACCACCCAGTGGCCTGAGGCAGCACCCCCTGCCCCCAGACATTGCTGCAGGGCTGGCCAGAGACAGCTGCCACCCCGGGCAGCTCTCACTGAGCACCTGCCTGCCCCTGTCTCAAGCCGCCTGCCCCAGTGGCCTTCAGGGACCATCTCTGTGTGATTGCTGCGTGGTCACCTGCATGTCTGTGTCCACTAGAGAGTGAACACAGTTTCCACTTCAATGGAGACATTTTTCTTCAACATGATGAGCTCCCAGGAGGCGTCTTCACTCTCTCCCCTAACCGGAAGGAACCTTGAGTGGGGCTGCAGGGAGTGGTCCAGAGATGCCTCTTGTGGTCTTGTCTGGGCCACATGGGGTCACTGCCTGTCACATTTACCTGAAGATGACCTTTCCTCAACTTCACGACCTGCCCTCTCCCCGACAGCAGCTTCACAGGTCTCCTGGGACCTCCCGTGCCCTGGAGGGACTGTGACCCCTGCTGGCCTTGCAGGACAGGGGTGGGACAGAGGCCTGCACAGCCCAGGCAGGTGCTCCAGGAAGGTGGGTGTCCAGGTGGGCCCTGCTCTGGCCTGAGCTCCAGCCCCACTGGTAGGAACAGGCAGACCCAAGGGCCTGACCCCAGGAGGGGACAGGGGACACTTGTGCAGCGAGTCCAGGCCATGGCAGACACACAGAGGATGACAGCTGTCACCCAGGCACGCAGCCAGAGGGCGGGGGTGGGGTGGGTGCAGATGGAGGCTGTGTGCCCTGCTCAGCTGGGACAGCGCCCGTCCCTGAGGACTCGGCCCTGGAGACCAGGCGAGGCTGTGCTGGGTGCATCTCGGGCCAGAGCCGGGTGCCGTTTCGCACAGTGGAGAGCTGGGCTGCAGGAGCTGTTGAGGGAGGCTGAAAGGCCAGGAGGGCGGTGCTGTGTCGTGGCATGGGGGCGACCACTGCTCGTAGTCACAGGGTTGTGTTTCCCCTGGGGGGTGCGGGGGCATCTGGATGGGTGGGTGGGAGGTGAAAACGAGATCGGAAATAGACACGTGCTTCTGGTCCATATGGAGTTGCAGGGACCCATCTGCACCCCTCCCCCCAGCGACACCCACACAGGACCCGGGGACCCCGGTTTCCAAGGCCCTGACATCAGGAAACAAAGCACGGTCATCCCAAGAAATGCACCTGACCGCCCCACACGGTCCTGTGTTGGCCCAAGGTGTGGAGTGGAGGGTCCGGGGACCCTGCGGCAGAGGAAAGAGCCAGGCCTGCAGGGCACAGGGTGGCAGCTGCATGTGCCCTCCAAACTCCCGGGGCTCTGGCAGAGAACCCAGAGGGCCTTGCTGAGCACTGGGGACCAATGCGTCCCCAAATGAGCACTGCTCCAGACCCCTCGCAAAACTTAGAAGTAACGCCCCAGCGGGGAGACTTCCTCCAACTGACTCCTGCACATAGCAGGGCAAAGCCCAGGGTACCTCGGAGTTCAGAACTGTCCCTCCCCAGCAAGGTGAAGTTCACGGCTGGCAGCCCATCAGAGATCGCCAAATCCCCCAAAGCAGACAGACAACTGCACTGAAGCAGCTGAAGATCGAGAACCTTCTCGCCAGGAAAACGCCAGCCCCAGGAGGCTTCGTGGGCATGTGTGTGGGGGGACGGGTTGGGGGCAGTAACAGCACAGGGGAGGGGCCCCCACCCTGATAATGGGACGGAGGGTCCCGAGAAAACCACGGCCGCGTCCCTCACAACGCAGACACAAAAATCCTTAGCAAGTTAGTTCTTAGCTCGGATGGTCTGAGCCAGCTGCACACAGCAACAGGGGCGGCACACTGTGACCAGGGGCGGGGCCCAGGGACGGAGGGCTGGCCCACCATGGACAGACCAAAAGAGAAAAACCTATGATCATCTCGATAGATATTTTTTAAAAAATGTTTGACAATCAACACCCATTCCTGATTAAGAACAAAACCCAAAAACCCTATCAGCCATGCAGGAGTGGAGGGCCCTTCTCATCTCAGTGGGCTGGGGTTCCCCAGGGACTGTGGCCGGAGGGACGGATGGGACTTGCCATCTGTGGGGCAGGGGTCTCGCAGGGCTTCAAGAAACTCCTGCACATAAAAAGTTAGGGACCACGTTACGTGAACACAGGAGCTTTGCAGAAAAAATTCCAACACCAGGCTTTCACTAGATTCCATGAAAAGACTCCTCGGAACCTTGGCCTAGCTGAGCCCACCAGCCTGAAACTGCCACAGGACCCTTCCCTAGTGCCGACCAAGCCTCCCTCTCACCGAACGCGCCCGCTGCCCCACCCAGGACTAGGCCACAGAGCCCTCCGCACCCTCTTGCCAGCAGGTTTCTCTGGTGCCATTATTTCTGGGAGCCTGCGCCTGACATTTCCGAGAAGCGCTAATGTGGAAACGTCACCTCTGATGTTAAATGACTGGTTGTGAGTGGACGGATGACACTGGGGAGGGTTGGGGCTGAAGGTGGCAACCCCAGTGAAACGCCACGTGCGCTGGGAACAACGGTGTCCACTGCCTCAGAAACCCCCCCGGGCCAAGGCAGCAGCTCCTAGGTGGGTGGAGCAGTGACGCCCTCTGACACTCGCGGGAGCGACAGGCAGGGCGCCGGGGGAGCTGCTTCACAGACAGTGGGGCCAGTGCTGCCCTCTTGTCCTGGGTGCTCACACCCAATTTCTGATGGGTGGAGACAGGGTGCCCTTCCCAGACCAGACCTGGAGACAGACAGATCAGCTCCTGCCAGAGGCCCCAGGGGCCTGCTCGAATCTGACTTCCAGCTTCCGATGAGAGCAGCTCAGCAAATGCTGCGGTCCAGAAGAGAAGACACAGGCAGCTCTCCCTCTGGACACACACCCTCGCTTGGGGCCTAGCCCCCTCCCTGTTAGGGGACTGGCGCTCTGTGTGTGTTGAGAACTCAGGGTGTTCACACTAGGGACACATGTCCTGAGGCGGCATCAGAACAGGAAGAGGACCCACAGGACTCGGCCAGGTGGCCCACACTTGCAGCTCCTCGCCCTGTCCAGCACCTGGCTGGTACCCACACGTCCTCAGAGATGCCGACAGGGTCCAAATCCTGTCACGAGCACACATCTGAGTCGACTCAGTGAGAGGTGGTGACTTCTGCAGGACACTCGGTAGTAGCATTTGTTTTGTTCTGTCTAGGGTGGCTCAGTGGCAGAGCCTGAGACCACACATGCGCATTCTACCTGCCTCAGTGTTGGCCCAAAGCCAGCCCAGGGTGCCAGTCCTCTCACCTAGACCCGGTGGCTTTTTGGGACTGAGTGGGGAGCACCCAGGAGTCCATGGGGTGGAGTCTGAGCAGGAAGAAGAGCCAGTCCCATCAGCTTCGCCAGCTGAGAGGAACCGAGGTCACACCTGCCTGCCCGCATTCACGTGGAACTGCGTGCAGGGAGTCCGTGTCAGTCCACGCACCATGTGGATGTCCTTCCTGGCCCAGTCCAAGGCCACAGATCTCTCTGCTCAGATTCCCCAGTCCAGGGGTTGACGGGAGAGACCTGGTTCTTCTCTACCCATGTAAAGAATTACAGATCAGCAAATCTAGTAGCATGTAATCAGTTTATTAGTGGCCCGTTCTCATGGAAGAGAACAGGACTGGGTAGAGTAGGGGGTGAAAGGCAAAGTTTCAGGGCAAAGCAGGGTGACATGAGCAAGAGCGGCTGAAGACCAGGGTGGCCAGCCCCTGGGCAGCCTGAGGCCGGGTGGCCCGAGGCCCAATGGCCCGAGAGCCAAGACCACCCGAGCCCCCGAGCAAGAGAGCAAGTCCTTTGTCTTCAGGACTTACATAGTTGATGGGATAGGAGGGGGAAAAGTTACATATTGATTAACGGGTAAATGCGGTGCCAGCTTTCCTGGGGGAATGTGACTACCCAAACTTAGGTATGTGTGGGGGTCCATTAGTCCAAATCCTTATCTTGCTCCAGACCCCATTTGTTCATCTTGTGGTAAAACACATACATGACAGGAGGCAGTTAATTAAAATTGGGGCACTTTCTGAAGTTATTTATGGGTTCTTTCTGTAAGCATCAGGGACTCTCTGGTAAAACAGATAGTGACCAGAGGAAGGCAATTAACCAAAGTCGTTTTATGGGCTCTTTCTTTGGGCACAGGGGACCCTCTCCCACATTCAAGCCTTGGGATGAAAGCATAGTTTCAAGGCTTTCTTTCCCAGATAGTGGAAATGTTACACAGAATTTCAAGGACTTCCCTTCTTTCTTGCAACAGTTGGAACACCTGGCGATATTATCAGACCAGGCTCAGGACTGCTGAGTTAGAGTGTGAGACTTGTCTCCTCCCTCCTCCCTGCCTCGGTTTACTATTTATTCTACCTGATTGGTAAAAGGCGTTTCCTGGCTAGATGCTGGCAAGTATTGCAGCCTCAGAGTTCTTTCTATGCTTCTCCTGCTTCACAGGCACTGCTCTCAAAGCAGTGACCCTTGAGGCAAACTGGCTCCGCCCAATGGCATAGAGCAGCTCTGGTGACCTTTCCTGCTGGCTGCGGTCCGTGGGCCAACCTCACCACCAGGGAAGGTAGAACTGTGCTGGGCACTAAATGGGCAGTGGCCAGCCTTGCTCTGTTCTTCCAGAAGCTCCCTGGGCATCCCCCCCACTGCCGGGGGCCAGCTTTGCATGCCCTAGGGGGGTTTGACCAGGCATCGTGAAATCCTATTTGACCCTAACCCCACAAAGACTCGACATCACCCCAAGAGTGGCAGCCCTGGGCTCTGAGACAGCCCGGGAACAAGATGCCCTGGCTGGACCCTGGCTGGTGTAGCTCAGTGGATTGAGGCCGGCCTGCGAACCAAATAACCCGGGTTCAATTCCCAGTCAGGGCACATGCCTGGGTTGCAGGCCAGGTCCCAGCAGGGGACGCAGGAGAGGCAACCACACACTGATATTTCTCTCCCTCTCTCCTTCCCTACCTCTCTAAAGATAAATAAATGAAATCTTAAAAAAAAAAAAAAGATTTCGTCCGAGGCCTCCCGTGGCCTCCCAACAGGAATTGCCCGCCCGCAGAGAAAACCCTGCCCCCGGCCGCCACCGGCCACCGGGACCCGCTGGTGCGCAGCAGGGTCGAGGCGTCGGAGCCAGCGTCGGGGCCGGAGCTGGCAGGTCTGCGTTCTGCAGGAGGCGTCGTTAGCGGATGTCAGGCGTCACTGAGGCGCTCCGCTGGGAAGCAGGTCCGTCTTCGGGCTCTGCGGTACCCCTAGACAGCGGCGTCTCCTGCCACGTGAACGGCACAGCGGGTCCCACTTGCTGTCACTTTCTCGAGTCCGGTCAAGGAGCAGAGGCGCCCCGGGTCACGTAGGCCAGAGGCCGGAGCTCTCCATTCCCGCTTAAGACCACAGATAGACACCACCAACGCCGTCGCCCCGCGGACGGACCTGCTGTCAGCATTTCGCAGCAGCCTCTACTAAGCAGGAGACGGGCCGAGACAAGAGATCCGGCGCTTCCTCTGGCGAGGAGCGCCGCGCGAATAGCAGGAGGACTAGAACCAGTAGCCCGGTTGGTCCAGACCCGCGCTGCGCTGCCCAGAACGCGGCCTTCGGACGCCTCTAAGGGCCTGTTGCCACCACCCTTTCCGGTCTCCTAGCAACACCCAAGATGGCCCGCGCGCGAGGAATCCCGGGCAGTGTAGTCCCTCTCCGCACTCCGTAGTCCACTCCAGGGTCAGGAGCCAAGGATTGAGGCGTCCTAGACTACACTTCCCAGGTTGCTTCGCGCGCTCCTCCTGCGGCCTCGCGAGCACCTAGTGCCGGAACCCACCTAGGGAGAGTTAGCTCACGCACGGATCACCGGGATGTGTAGTTTTAGGCTGGGAGTCTCGCGCCCTAGAACCTGGGCTGCGGCAGCGGAGGGACTACAAGTCCCAGGGGGTACGGCGCGACCGCCTGGAGGGCGGGGGGTACGAAAGAGGAACCCAAAGGGCGCGGGGGTGAGTGAGGGCTGGGGGCGGGCGGGCTGCGGGGACCGTGGGGACAGAGGGCTTAGGAGCGGCCCTAGGAGTGCGGACACCCCGACCGGGCAGTCACGGTGCGGGGGTGGGACGCGGAGGCCGGACAAAAATCCACGGGGACCCCAGAGCGACCGGATCCCCGGGCGTCGCCTGAGGGAGTCCCCGTACCCGTACTGTCTCCCCACGGCGTCCGGCCGCGCTGGACCGTCCGGGACCTGACGGGCCTCTTCCCAGAGGTTAGCGCGTTCATCGCCCCGAAATAGTGCAGGTTTAGCCGTAACGCAGGTGTCCCCGTCGCAGTTAGCGATGTCACCGTAACGATGTAATAGATGTTTTAGTTCCGGTGTGATTTGAGACTAGGTGGGTTGGGTACGTTTTTTAGAGCATTTCAAGGAACAGCGTTTTGGCAAATACAACTTCTGCCCCCAAAGCTGTTTTGTGACAACTCTTAACCGCCGCGTTTGTTCGCGTTGTTCTCAGTGTCGCCGCCGCGAACGGAGGAGGCAACCTTGGTCTGTCCCTGTCGGGCTTCGGGGTCCAGCCAGGGTCCTAATGCGGGTTGTTTTCAGAAGCTTGTCCCTAGAAGAAAATGGTCTGGATTGTGCGGAAAGCTTCTCTTCCTGGCACGTGCGCACCCCACCTCGTTCCGCCCCCATCCATTCCCCCCGAAGGCAGAGTAAATGGACGTCTTAATGGTGGGAGAAGCAGAAAGGTCCGCGCACCCGCAACTAGCTGTCAGACTGCCATCCCCCGCCCCCGTGGGCCTGGCGGTCGCCGGGTGGGCCTTCCTGCCGGGGAACCTGTGCACATGGTTGTCCTGCCAGCACCTAACCCCTGACCGGCTGACTGAGGGTCATCTCCCCTCCCCGCCCCCCGTTGCCTTCACGTGTGACTCGATTAGAATCCCGTGACCTAAGGACACTTCTTCATTGAAAGCAGCTCTTCACAGGAAAAATAGGCACTTGAAAGAACATGCACCTGTGGTTCAGCTTAAATTCTCAGATTTCCCACTATCTTGTAGAAATTGTTTTATCCAGTTGTGTAGCGTTTTGGCCCACTAAGGTTTTCAGAACAGAAAGTGAACTGCATTTATTCAGTTGGTTTTGATGTGTAATTCCCATCAGTGATGAGCACAGTCCAGCCTGACCAGTTTTGACAGATGCGCCCGGGTGTGTTACCTGCACCCCCATCACGTTGGAAAACATTCCTGTCCCCCTGAAGGTCCCCTCATGTGGGCTGAAGGCTTGTGTCCCCAAGTCCATGAGTGGAAGCCCTGACCCTGTGTGGGGGTGGAGGTGGGGCCTTGGGAGGTGCCTGGGTGACATGAAGTCAGAAGGGTGGGTCCTGGTGGGACAGTGCCCTGCTAAGAGGGGAGGGGCCCCTGTCCCCGCCCATGCTCCCTGGAGAGGCCTCGCAAGCAGACAGTGAGGGGACGCATCAGGAGGGGGCTCAGACCCCGAACCTCCTGGCTGGAGTCTTGGACCTCCAGCTCCCGAACTGTGAGAAACGAGCATGGTCTCTGCAACTTGTCACCGCCTCCAGAGCTGGCAGAAACCTCGTGAGCGTTTCCAGACGACCCCCAGAAGCAAGCGCCCTGGTTCCCGCCGCCCCTCCTTGGATTTGCCTTATGCACCCTCCTTGTAAGGGAGCTGAACCGAACCTGCCCTTCCTCCTGCTCAGGTTCCTGCATCACCTCCCTTCCTGGGGACGCGCCACCTGGGGGCTCCTCCTGTTTGGCTCCTGTGACGGAGGTGGTGCAATTCCCGCGCCGGTTTCCTGTGCAGGCAGATGCCTAGTGAAGGGGCTTCACGGGGCCTCACGGGCCAGCAACATCTT
>PVKM010025698.1:0-19792 GCA_004027735.1 Carollia perspicillata | reverse complement strand
TTTTCCACTTGTTGCTCTTCCTCTTCCCCTTCTGGTACTCCAATAATTCGGATGTTGGGACATTTAAAGATGTCCTGGAGGTTCCTAAGCTTCTCCTCATTTTTTTGAATTCTTGTTTTTTCATTCTTTTCTGCTTGGTTGTTTGTTTCTTCCTTCTGCTCCACTCCATTGATTTGAGTCCCAGTTTTCTTCCCATCACTACTGGTTCCCTCTGCATTTTCCATCATTTCACTTATGAACGCCTTCATTTTTTCATCTAATTTGCGACCAAAATCAACCAATTCTGTGAGCATCCTGATTAGCAGTGCTTTGAACTCTGCATCTGATAGGTCGGCTATCTCTTGCTTGCTTAAAAGTATTGGCTCTGGGACTCTGAGCTTTTCTTCTGTTTGAGTCATTTTTGGTCAGGTGGTGCCTGTTGGCGTATGAGGGGCAGAGCCGTAGGTGTTCACCAGGGCGGGGCAGCCTAGTCGCCAAGTTGTGACATTGTCTGTGGGGGCGGGGTCAGAGGGAACAATGGTGCCCCTTAGCGCTCTCTGGAGTTTGCTCCTCTGCTGCCTCCCACAAGCAAACTGGGCCCCCCTGACGCTGGTTCCCAGGTGGGAGGGCCTATGCACACTCCGGGACCTTGCGGGTCTCCCCGGCGACCTCTCCTGTGAGGCTGGGAGCCTCTCCCGGCACCTTTTCAATCGGTGTTTTTAGGCTTTATTTCCCGTCGCTGGGGCCCTGGGCTGTGCGGTCCGTCTCACTGCCCGCTCTTGCCTAGTTTATCTGCACGCGAATGTGTGTCCACGGTTGGCCAACTGCCCTGCGTGCCTTGTGTGCCCTGCGTGCCCTGCTCGTCTCCTCCCTGCATCTGGGGTCTGCAAGCTCCACGCCACCTACACTGCCCAGCGCTCCGGAGCCTGGCAGCCACCACGTTTTCCTGCCGCTTTCCCTCTCTGCCGCCTGCCGACTCCGCCCCTCTTACCGGTCTGGTTGAATGTTTGTGGGACTTCCATAGTTCAATTTTCTGTGTTCTGGTTGTGTTATCATTTATAAATATTTGTTGTCCTTAATCTTGGTTGTGAGAGGAGGTACAGTGCTTCCACCTACGCCTCCATCTTGGCCGGAAGTCCTTCTTTATACTTTAAATCTAGTATCTCAGGAAACTCTAGAAAACACAGGAATACATAGGTACCCATTTCTGTTAGTCCTCAGAGCAGGAATTAGCAGAGGTGTTCCGTATAGGACCAGGCAGTGTGTATGCCCAGCACTGGGGGCCACCCAGAGACCGACTGTGGCGCAATTACTCACCTCTGTCATTCTAGCCGAAAAGAGCTGTAGCGAGCGTGTGGATGAGCGGACGCAGCTGTTTTCGGCCTGCTGGTCAGTTTTGTTTGCTTATCCCTACTCCACACTCACGAGAGAATGAGAGTGAAAAGAAGCAGCGATGTCTTGGTAATATTATGGGGAGTCTTGACCTGTGGACCCTCTGACAGGTCTCAAACCCCATTTGGAGAACCGCTGGCTTCAGCTGTCGAAGTTGGCAGTTGATGCTGAGCAGGATGCCATGCATGTGTTAAGTGTTCTTTACTGTTAGGTTATTCAGCACTTCAGGTCCTTAGTTTTAAATGGTCATTGGATCGTTCTGTTTCCGTTCCTATGGAATGCTAATTGAAATAATTCAGGCCCCGATCTATTGCTTCAGTTCTTTTGCTTGATTGTGGGAGTTTTTGGCGGGGGCGGGGGGGGCAGGCAGGGACTGTGCCCTGTTTTGCCATTTTGGTTGTAGCCTGGTCTACACACATCTTCACTGATCAAACCTAGTCACACTGTGAGCTATGGACTCTTGGAACCTCTTCGTGTGTTTAGTAGTTTATATGTATAGCATTGTCTTGAACTTTTCTTATTAGAAAATACTTGAGTATTTTGTGTTTTTTGTTATTAATTTGAAGGGAAAATTTTTGTAGCATTTTCCCACAGGTTGTTGTTGCTATATGAGAAGTTATTGTGGTCATTTTAACTGTATACCTTAATGAGTACTCTTTTTATTTCTAATAATTTTTCAGCTGGTTGTTTTGATTTTCTAGGTGTAAAATAATTTTATCTCCAAATAATAATTTTGCCTCTTCCTTTCTAATTTTGTGCTTCCCGTTACCTCATTCGTTGGCCATCGCTTTAAGGTCTGTATTACATAATAGTGGTGATTGCTTTCTTCCGGACTGGAGTGGCAGTGCTTCTAGTATTAAACCCGCAAGCACAGTGCTGGTTGTTGGCTTGAGACCAAGTTAACCAAGTTTCCTCTTTCTTTTTTACTAAAAGTTTCTTTTAGGAGTGGATATTGAAATTTTTTCAAGTGCCTTTTGAACTTCTTTCAAGATGCTGTTTTTCCCTTTGGCTTGTTCACATGTTGACGTATAACTTTGAATAATTCTTGCATCCCTCATATGACCATCAATCACCCTTGTTTGGTCATGGTATGGAGTGTGTTTTGTATGTCAGTTCTGTTTGCTAATTTATGATTTTTGCATTTATAATGTAAAATGTGAGGCCGGTCTGTGGTTTGTTTTTATTGTGGTATCTTTGTTGTGTTTTGGTATCAGGCTCTATTAACTTCGGAGGAAGAATTAGGGAGCCGTTCTTTTTCAGTGTTTAGGAGCTGTTCAAGTAGCCCAGACAATGACCAGCTATTCCCAATGCCTGACGCATTTGAAGAACTTGTCCTTGAAACATGGGCTAGGGCTTTCTTTAGCTGGCAGCTTCCTCCACCTCTAATGATTATTGCCTTCTGTAGGGATTTTCTCTCTCTTCTTGCATTAATTTCGATAATTTGTATTTTCTAGGAAATCATATATTTGAACCACATATTCGGATATATTAGAAAAGTATTGTACAAATTTTTTTCAGTTGTTTAATTTCTTGTGCACCTATTATCATAACCTCTTTCCGTTTTCTTCTCATTTTTATTGTATTAGCTAGTGATCTAATTTTTAATAGAACTTTATATTTATTCCTTACTTATTGTAAATAACTAATTTCTTCTTTTATCTTTTATTACTACGAACCTTCTTTCAGACATATGAAGTCTGAGGTAGTTGGAAATGACAGAAGTTTGACGTGGAATATAGTTTAAAGAGTCATTGGCCTCTAGTTAGGTCCATGAAGAGCCCCTATCTTCTAAGAATCCCTTTAAGGGACTGTCGGAGGACAGAGCCTGTCTGTCCTAGTCTGCCCCGGGCTCCTCTCCATGAGAGCAGTAAGCATGGTTTATCCAACTGTCCCCTGACCTGGAGGCTCTGCACACACAGACACTCTTGTGTGTGTATGTGGTGATATATATCGATATATCTATATATATAATATATATAACATATACCATATAATATATATGTGGTAATATATATCGATATATTGATATAGATATATCGATAAATAGTCAATTTAGCCATTTTAACCATCTTTATGTAGACAGCTCAGTTGCATTAATTACATTCATGATGTACAACTGTTACTACTATCTATAAACTTTCTCATCATCCCAAACTAAAACTCTGTAACTGTGAAGCAGTAACTCTTCATGTCACCTACCTCAGCTCCCGAAAACCACTAATCTACGTATTCTCTAAATTTGTCTGTTCTCAGTATTTCATATAAGTGGAATCATACAAGATGTCTCCTTTCTGTGTCTGGCTTATTTCATTTAGCATAATGTCTTCAAGGTGCACCCGTGTCATAGCATGTATCAGCATGTCATTCTTTTGATGGCTGAATAATAATCCATCATGTTTATATACCACATTGTGTTTATCCATTCATGTTGATAGCCACTGTGTTGTTCCTGTCTCTTGGTATTGAATAGTGAATAGTGCTGAAATGAACATTGGTGTGCAAGTGTCTGGTTACCTGTTTTCAGTTTACTGGGGCACATACCTAGGACTAGGATTGCTGGGGTGTATGGTAAGTCTATATTTAGATGTTTGAGGGCTGTGAGGTTTTTTAAAGGATTTTTTGTTATTAAATTTGTAGTTAGTAGAATGGTTAACAGAAATATAAAATCACGATGAGCCCTAAGAAATCTCGAAACAATAATAATTACATCTGTTCATTATCGAAATACAACTGGCGCTTGCCCAGTTCTTTTTCCAGCTCGTCCTTTTCACCTTCTCCTTTTCCCATCTTTGTCATGGAGTCACTTCTACCTGCTCGCCTAGTTTCTCTCTGACACATCAGCAGGCCTAGAGGCTTGAGTTTCAGAACATTTTTCTAACATTACAAGTAGTTTATTTTATAGAATACGTAAATAAAACACCTAGGGATAGACATATCTGTCAGCCTTTTTGCTGGCAGCGTTAACACAATGTTATTGGAATAGGAATTTAAATAAAAAGAAATAATAGTAAGCATTGTTTATGCTGTTGCTCCCAGGACCCTAGCACGTCAGTCACTTTGTGTGCCTGCCCTTCGCCTCCGTGCAGGCGGAGGAAGCCCTGAAGGTCTCCAGAGCCGCCCTCCCCGTGGCTCTCGTGGTACCTTTTCCGACATGGTTCAGGTTCTCTTGCTTGTTGTTCACGTTCAGCTTTATACGTGGTCCCTGGATTATTTAGTAATCCACTTTGCTTGAGTTTATTGGTAGTAGAGTGGGAAGATCAGTATCTTTACGTGATGATATCATTTTCTCCTTATTTTTTCAGATTTCGGTCTGAAAAAATTGTCATGGAGATTACAGTCCCCCTTGGAATCTTTCTCTGTAGTCCATCCATTTATTCTCCTCTCTGGTACTCTCAGACTGGACAGTTTGTTTGTGCTAGTGACAGGCTCATAACTGTTCAAGTTACATTGTTGTAGAAATCATGGAACTCTGGACCTGCACAGGTCCTACATGATCATGTACTTGACCTGTGATGGTCTACCCTAAGGGGCTTTCATTGGAGCGTTTGACATAATTTGTAAATATTTTGTAACACTAAATGAAAACAGTAAATTTGCTCTCAGTAAGACTGCAAAGTAAACTTACTTCACTTTTGATACATGATGCCAGCTCACCATTGTAACATTGACTTTTCTTGCTGAACAGAAGCTCTTAATTAACAGTTACATGTTTTTGGTTAAATAAAAAAACAACAGGATGACAAGTTAATTTTCAATGCAGTTGTTATCAAAAATACTTCAAAGTGTGAGATCCTGGGCAAAAACTTAATTTCTAAAATGTACTTATAAAAATCTGCTCTGGTTAAAAGGCCAGAAACAACTGATCTAGTTCATCCCTTTTGTTTTACAGACGAGGAAACTGAGGCTCAGAGAAGTTACTTGGCTTGTCCAGTGTCCTGCAGGAAGTTAGTGAGTTCATAAAAGACCATACCGTATACTTACAATAACAACAGACAGTTTCTACACATGGGTCATATTTTTTTGAGAGCAAATCATGCTAGATCATTTTAATACCTTTTAATAAAAATATGTTGGACATTGTTCATTGACCACCTCTATTTCCCCTTTCCCATTTCCCAGAGTTTTATCTGGACATCTGTTCCTTTCCCAATTCACTGTGCTACAGGCAAAGTTGACCCCAATTGCAGAGCCGAGTCTTGGCTGTCTGACCTGAGTTGCTTGGTGTACTTGGTTACCCTGTGGCGCTGGCCTTCCTACAGCAGTGGGATGTTCTAATTTGTATGGCTCAGTGCTACGGCCAGTAGCCACATAGGGCTGTTGAACACTTGAAATATGGCTAATGTGACTAAGAAACTGAGTTTTTAATTTTAGCTAACTTTATTTTAAATAGCTATATATGGTTTGTGGCTGCTGTATTAGGCATTATAGCTTTATACTACTTCCTCTTCCCATAGTTACATGACCTAAGCAGTCTAATCAGGTTGACTCCTCCTAGGAGTTCTGGGATACAAGTAGTTTCCTGATGGATACGAAGAAGGAAACGCTTACCTCCAGTTGCTACTGGCAGCTATTTTACGCCTTGCTAAATGCAGTGGAGAGAGAGTGGAGAACCACGGGAAAAAACGGAGCCTCTAAGTGGGCCCTGGATCAACCGACCCTGAAGTCTGCCTACCACTGAACTTCCAGTTGCATGACCCAGTCAGTCACCTTTGATATATAAGCCAGTGTGTGTTGAATGTTCTGGCATCTCAAGGGTATCTAAGCAGATACAGAGGGGATGACACTCCAGGCATTATGCTTCTTGCTAGGAAAAGAAAGATGGAAAAAAGAGTAAAATCTAGGTGCTTGTCCTCAAGGGGAAATTAGTTTATAAGAGGAGGTACAATAACAGACATGTGTTCTGGGTCTTGCCTGCCTATGTTCCCTTCAGTGGGCATTGCCTTTACTGAACTGGTACATACAACCTGTCCCTGCCCCTGGGTCTTACTTAGACCATGACTGGATCCCTGACCTAAGGACCATTAACATATGGACCAGCCAGTAATCCATTAGATTTTTTTTGCTCCCTAGCTTGAGGACTCTGAAGCTAAAATGCTACATAGAGTGAGGACCAGAGACCGTCGTTAGGGCACAGTGTCTGCCAGTAACCACACAGTGCACACAGAGAAGAGGAACTGATTAGCAGAGGGAGGGAAGGGCCATACAGAGAGGAAGGGGGAGAAGGTGACAGGAGGAGGAGAGAAAAGGGAGAGAAAAGAAGACGACTTGTTCTCTGGGCCTTGAAGGGTGAGTAGGGTTTGTCCGGTGAAGAAGGATGGAAAATACCAGAGGTCTGTCCAGAAAAAGTCCAGCCATTGTTAGTATGAGAATGGTTTGCATGACGTAGATGTAACCTGGCAGCCGAGGAGAATGGACTGGAATGCTCCTGTGTGAACAGTGACGACTTTACTGTCCTAGTAAGTGGGGGCGGTGGACGTCGTTGACAGAGCATGTGTACTGTGTGGTCATTGCATTCAAAATGACTTAGTGAATAGAGCAACGAATCTGCATCAAATTTTGCATGAAGCTTGAACATTCCTTGGTAGAAACTATTCAGATGATTCAGAAGGCTGCAGCTACAGGCAGCTGGTGATTGGCAGCTTCATTACAACAATGCACCTGCTCATGCATCACATCTCATGCAGAGTTTTTTGGTGAAACATCAAATCACCCAGGTGACGCAGCCCCTCTACAGCATAGATTTGAAGCTCTGTGACTTTTGGCTTTTCCCAAAACTAAAATCACCTTTGAAAGAGAAGAGATTTCAGATGGTTGATGAGATTCAGAAAATATGATGGGGCAGCTGATGGCAGTTGGAACTGTGTGAGGTCCCATTGTGCCTACTTTGAAGGGGACTTAGGCATCATTGTCCTGGGTACAGTGTTTCTTGTATTTTGTATCTTCTTCAATAAATGTCTCTTTTTCATATTATATGGCTAGATACCTTCTGGACAGACCTCATAATTTTGGTATGAACAAGGGCACAGAGGTGGATGGTAGGTAGAGTAATATATACAGTGGAAATGGTGCAGGATGCATGGGGGGGATACCGGAGGGGAAGCTAGAAAAGTAGGCTCTGGTGACATTTTGTCCAGTTAGTTGGTTGCTGAGACACCTGTGTCATCTAAGAATCCAGGATCCAGAAATCATCCAAAGTTGTTAAGGAAAGGAGACCGATTATTAGAAAGAAGGGATAGCTCAAGTGGAGGTGTAGATAAACATGACTCACCTCCTTGCACAACTGCAGCAAAAAATTACACCTAGATTACAAAACAGCTATCACCCAGAACTGTTAGAAAATTGAGCTGTATGGAAGTCCGACAACTAAAGAATTAAAGAAGTCACATTCATCCAGATAGGTAGTGGGGGTAGATATGCAGAGACATGGAGACATTCACAGGTGGTCCCACACCTATGTATGGTGGATAAAAATTGAGAGTGATACCTTGGGAGTGAGGGATCCCAGCCCCAAACTAGGCCACTCAGCCCAGGGTTCCTGTGCCAGGAAGATAAGTCCCCATGACTTCTGGCTGTAAAACCAGTGCGGGTTGCAACAGTGGAAGAAACCGTGGGATTCTTAGGCATTTCCTGCTAAAGGGCCCACAACAGACTTAGGACTTGTGCAAACTCACTCCCTCTGGGCTCCAGTACCAGGAAAGCAGCTAGAAGGCACCGTGGCATATGGGGAGAAACTGAAGTGTCTGGCATTAGGGTAAGTGCTGGGGGACAGCCTCCTCCTGGACAAAACAAGGGTAATGGCCCTTGTCCCTTTTCTGAGCCCTCCCCGACACAGAGCCCTTCCTCATGCAGAGCGGTGACACCATATCGAAGACTCCATCAACCTGGTTGACATGGGTTGACCTGCTCTGGTGATTAGCTAAGGCCCTGCCCCCTCCAAATTATGGCATGTGCTTTTCTACAATAGGCCATGCTACTAAGACAGGGAGTCAAAGCAGCTCCACCTAACACATGGAAACAAACACAGGGAGGCTGCCAAAATGAGGAGGCAAAGAAATATGGCCCAAATGAAAGAACAGAACAAAACTCCAGAAAAAGAACTAAACAAGCCCTGGCTGGTGTGGCTCAGTAGACTGAGTGTGAGCTGCGAACCTAAGTGGTGCAGGTTCGATTCCCAGTGAGGGCACATGCCTGGGCTGTGGGCCAGGTCCCCAGTGGGGGCCTTGTGAGAGGCAACCACACATTGATGTTTCTCCCTCCCTTCCTCTCTCTCTAAAAATAAATAAATAAAATCTTTGTTTAAAAAAGAACTAAACAAAATGGAGATAAGCAATCTGT
The DNA here is from genome assembly GCA_004027735.1 of Carollia perspicillata. Classification (NCBI taxonomy): domain Eukaryota; kingdom Metazoa; phylum Chordata; class Mammalia; order Chiroptera; family Phyllostomidae; genus Carollia; species Carollia perspicillata. The sequence continues at coordinate 11,086 of PVKM010025698.1, read as the reverse complement.
CAGATGCAGAGTTCAAAACACTGGTTCTTAGGATGCTCAAGGAACTCACTGGGTACTTCAACAGCATAAAAAAGATCTAGGCAGAAATGAAGTTTACATTAAGTGAAATAAAAAACTTACAGGGAATCAACAGTGGAGTGGATGAAGCTGAGAATCAAATCAATGATTCGGATCATAAGGGGAAAAACATTCAATCAAAAAAGAATCCAGAAAAACAAGGATAGGCTAAGGATCCTCTGGGACAATTTCAAACGTACCAACATTCGAATCTTAGGGGTGCTGGAAGGAGAAGAGGAAGAGTAAGAAATCGAAAACTTATTTGAAACAATAATGAAAGAAAACTTCCTTAATTTGGTGAAGAAAATAGACAAACAAGTCCAAGAAGCACAGAGAATGCCTAACAAGATGGACCCAAAGAGGAGTACACCAAGACACATCGTAATTAAAATGCCAAAGGTTAAAGATAAAGAGAGAATCTTAAAAGCAGCAAGAGAAAAGCAGACTTACCCACAAAGGAGTTCCCATAAGACTGTCAGCTGAGTTCACAGAAGAAACTTTGCAGGCTAGAAGGGACTGGCAAGACATATTCAAGCAAGGACCCTTGAGCCTAGATTACTGTATCCAGCAAAGCTCTCATTTAGAATGGAAGGGCAGATAAAGTGCTTCCCAGACAAGGAAAAGCTAAAGGAGTTCATCATCACCAAGCCATTATTGTATGAAATGTGAAAGGGACTTCTTTAAGAAAGAGAAGATCAAAACTATGACCATTAAAATGGCAACAAATTCACAACCCTGAACAATTGAATCTAAAAAACAAACTAAGCAAACAAACAGACCAGAAACAGAGACATTGATATGGAGATCATTTGGAGGGTTATTAGCTGGGAGGGAGAAGGGAGAACAGGAAAAGGTACAGGGATTAAGAAGCACAAATTGGTAGGTGCAAAATAGGCAGGGGGATGTTAAGAACAGTGTAGGAAATGGAGAAGCCAAGGAACTCACATGCACAGCCCATGGACAGGAACTAAGGGGGGGATTGCCAGAGGGAGTGGGGGTACTAGGTGGAGGGGGGCAATGGAGGGAAAATTGGGACTATAATAGCGTAATCAATAAAATATATTGAAAAAAAGAAAGAAGGGGGAAATTAGAACTTGGCATAGAACCAGGTAAAACTAGAAGTGCTTGAAGCCCTGACTGAGAGCAGTGGCAGCTGGGGTGCAAGAGGGCTGGAGTCGCAAGCTGTCAGACCTCGAATCGACAGAGGTCGGTGTTGGGTCCGATATGGGACTGAGGCAGAGGAACAGTCAAGAATGAGAAGAATTTGATGTCTAGGTTAGCAACTGCATAGATGCTGGTATTCCTTTTTTTTAAAGCTTTTTAAAATTTATTTTTAGAGAGAGGTGAAGGGAAGGAGAAAGAGAGGGAGGCAGATATCGGTGTGAGAGAGAAACATTGACCAGTTGCCTCTTGCACGTCCCCAATTGCGGAATCGGCTGGCAGCCCAGGCATGGGCCCTGACCAGGAATCAAACCAGCAGCCTTTCTTTCAGTTTGCGGACTGCGTTCAGCCCACTTAGCCATACTGATCAGGGCAGGTGCTGACATTCTTAAATGAGAAAAAGAAGACCAAGGGTAGGAAGGGCTACAAATTTGGGTTCTGATGATGTGTTGGGTTTGAGTTACACAGAGAACACTGAAGTCATGACACCCAGTAGGCAGTTGGAAATAGAGGTGTATAGACTCAGAGGAGTGATGGTGAGAGTTACAGATCTGAACATTGTCAATTGCAGCTATGGGAAATCGATGAGATTATCAAGTACACGGCTCGTGGTTGGCATTACATGAAGCAGCCATTGTCTCACAAAACCAGGCACAAGCTGGTAGATGTGGAAGACTCCGGGAGAAGGGCGGGCGTTGGGAAGTCACTCTGACGAGGGTTTTGAGAGTGTTGTACAAGAGCTAACAGAAGAGTGGATAGTGCTAAGAAGGAATGCCTCTCTTTCCAGGGTATCGAGATTAAGGATTATTTTCATTTAAAAAGGCTAATTCTTACAGTTATTTCAAATCAACCTTCGTTCAGGAAGGCCCTCTCTCTTCTGCATTTGAACATTATTTTGGAAGGGCGGGTTGAAGGAGGAGAGCTCAGTTTGGTTTTGCTGAGCTGGCGAACAGAGTCGACGGCGGATGCGGACGGCACACGTCTTCATCCCGCCTGCCTCTGCCGGGCCTCTGGGCACTGCTGCCAGTGAAGCTAGTTTTCGGGTCTTCAGACTGCAGGAGGGACAGGCCGCAGGAGGGACAGGCCGCAGGAGGGACAGGCCCTGGCAGGTGGGCCTTCCCGACTCATCCCCTCGGTCAGCACGTGCCAAGTTTTCTCAGTTGAGTAATGAAGCCTTAAAAAATAATTTTAAGTGTTTAACCAGCTTCCTTAAGGGTTCATGTATTTTTTTCTTACTTCGTTAGAGACCTTTTTATTGCCACTATACAGAATTACGTGCCTGTAAATTCATCTTAATGACATTGATTTCCCCTTTGAATCACTTTAATAATTCCCATTGTCCCTAAAGAACTCGATTTTTCAGATCATGCAGAAACGTGTCAGAGGAAGTCGTTGCCCAACAAATAGTAATGCTGCCGATTCCAACTCAACCTGCTGGGGAAAACGAAAACAAACAAAACCTGGGTTGTGTGGCTCTGGATGGCAACAGGGAACTGATAGCTGTCCCGCTCTGGGTATAGAATGTCCATCGTTAAGGACAGATTTCACTTAACATTTTACAGTAGAAAATTGACCCTGGTTTTCTGATATTAGTTTAAACACACCTAAGAAATGATGGAGTTATCTATATCCTTTGAGTGGAACCAGCCTCCCGTCTCTGCACATCCGTTTATAAGCTGCTCCCAGAGTGAAAGCTCGGCTGCCTTGTGAAGTCTCTCATCTCTGCTCCCAGTTAGCGCGCCCCCTTTTGGCCATTCCCTGCAGCTTCGACTCATTTGTTTGAGGCAGAAGCTGCAATTGAGTATGAACTTGATAGGCTTGACTTCGGCTCTAACCCTCATTTCCACCCTCATATTTCAAAGCCCCTTTGATACCAGCGTCTGCAGTCAAGGCTTTGACTCTACTCTGCCATCCACCTGGCCTCACTGCACCTCCTGTCCCAGGTACGAATCCGCAGGCGGGATCCAAAGCTGTCTGGCGAGCCCCATTCGAATAGGTGCCAGGAAACGGGATCCAGCAAAGTGTGGCAGCACTCTTAGTCGGAAAAGAAGTGCTGAACGAGAGCTCTTGCCAGTCATTCTTGACTGTTAGTGCTTCATATTCCTTTTTTGTAAAAACAAAAACAAAAACAAAAACCCCTTTATAATAAATACTTGCCTTGGCTTCTTCATCGGCTCTTGCATAAATCCAATGAGGTAATGGAAGGGAAAGTATCTTAAAAAGGAGAAAGCATGGCATTCCACTATGGACAGTTTCCAAAACATTTTTTGAAGCTTGTTGTCTCCTGAGGCAACAAGGGTCAAGTGAATCTTCCCGCGGAGGCTCTCAGACCACACGATGTCAGCGATGAGCCCTCACGGCTCTCCTTGGCCTCCCCTACCCACCGGGGCTCCCCTGCCTGCCTCTCCAGCCTGTGTTCCTGCGCTGGCCCCTTCAGACCTGGGTCCAGTCCCACCAGACTTCGTATTGTTCCTAAGCACGCCCTTCCCTCTTCTGCCTTTGTGCCCCTGTGCCGCCGCCTCCCTGCCACGAATGCTGCCTGATTTCTCATCTCCTCCTGTGAAAATTCCTCCAGTCTTAAAATGCCAGCTGTCTTTTTACATGTATATTAATTATCTATGGCTGTGCCGCAGATGTAGTGGTTTAAAACAACACATTCGTAATCCTGCATTTTGGGGTGTTAGTGTAATGTAATAAGAAATATGTATTTGGCTTCTGCCTCCAGTTCCTGACACAGAGCTCTTGAAACCTTGTAATTTCCTGAGTGATAGGAGCGCTAGGAGCATCTTTTGTTCTAACATTGTGGCCTTTGACCCTGGTTCCTGACACAGAGCTCCCAAAACCCTAGTGATTTCCTGAGTGATAGGTGCATCTATTGTTCTATGAGGCAACGTGTGGTGGACTCCTAGATAGCCTCAGGATGGAGGCCGGTCACCTGAAAGACCGAGCCATGATTAGAAGCTGGAAATTAGCAGCCTCACCCTTCATTTTCCAGGGAGGGGAGAAGGGCTGGAGATGGAGTTACTGACTGGCCATGGCTACATGATGACATTGGTTATGCCTGTATGATTTCATAAAAATCTCGGAGCTCTGGATGCTGCTGCTGGAGAGCTTGTGGGGTGGCGGATTCATCCATGTACTGGGGGGGTGGCACACCTGCCCACAGGGACAGAAGCTCCTGTGCTCAGGACCCTTGAAGACCTCAGCCTGTGTATTTCTTCATCTAGCTGTCCATCTGTCTTTTATCTTGTTCTTTGTAAAATCAGTAAGTGTAAGTTATGTGTTGGCTGAGTTCTGTGAACTATTGCAGAATTATTGAACCTGAGGAGGGGGTCATAGGAACCCCACCCCAGATTGTGGCCAACTCAGACAGAAGTCTGGGTAACCTAGAGACCCGTTGCTTGCATTTGGTGTCCGAAGGTGGGGGCAGGGCTGTGGGACTAAGCCCTTTACCTGCAGGGCTGTGCTAACCCTGAGTATTCAGTGTCAGAATTGAGTTAATTGCAGGACACCAGGTGGTGCCTGAAGAGAATGGGAGTGATCCTTGGCGTGGAAAACCCATACATGTGGTGTCCCAAGTGTGAGCAGAGGAAGGAAACAGGTTCCCTGTAGTCGGGTCAGCTGGGCTCTCTGCCGCAGGGTTTCTCAGGAGGTGTCTGCAAACACGGTGTCTTCGCTCATCTGAAGGTTCGACTCAGGAAGGATCTGCTTCTGAGATCGTGCGGTTGCGGGCCAGACTTAATTCTCTATGGGCTTTTGGACGGAGGACCTCACTTCCTTGCTGGCTGTGGGGCCGAGGCCCCTCCGCTCCTTGCTGCCTGCGCCACCCTCTGTGGCAGCCGGCTTCGTCAGAGCTGGCAGAGGACAGCGTCCGCTGTGCAGGCTGAAGTTCCAGCCTTGGTGTACCTAATCCTGGGAGTGACATCCCGTCCTTTTTTCCATATTCACTTGATTAGAAGCAAGACACAGGTCCTTCTTACACTTGAAGGGAGGCGATTACGCCAGGGCGTGAGGACTCGGGAGTGTGGGGATCATTCAGGGCCGTCTTAGAGTCTGCTCACCCCGGGGTGTTGTTCCCGCAAGCCTTTACTGACTTCTTCCGACTGGAAGTGCCGTCTCTCCTTTCGGTGGCTCTTCATAGGTGCTTCTTGTTTTTCATTTTATAGCCTATGACTGATATTATAGTTGAGTATTTTTTTATTTTCTTCACGTAACTTTTTGCTTATCTTTCACCCACTTGCAACTTCTGGAACAGTCTTGTATTTACAAATATTGTGTAAAAGACTCCCCCCTTCCCTTTTTTGAAACTGAAGAAGCACAGATCTAGTCACTCTCCTGATTGACACCTGAGTTCTTTTTCTCCACTGCAGCCACAAAAGATCCATTATAAAACCTTCAGATTTGCCAGTTTGGCATCAAAAGCAGTGACTCATCCATGTCTATGTAACTGGGTGGAGTGATTTGCCTCAGTCTGATTTGCATGTAGAGCTAGACTTGTTACCTTATTAAGGAAAAGCCACTTTCCATCAAAGATGCTCTGAGCAGTAGCTGTTTTGGGTCAGCGCTCTGTTCTGCTTCCTCGGGGGCCTGTGGACCTCAGAAGTGACTCAGTCAACACAAATCAACTTCTTTCAACTCTTTTCGTTTTTCTGTCTGGTCACGATCACTCTGTGGTCCTGCTGTTATTAGGGGGCAGCAAATGAATCGATAAAGAGGACCCGCTCTTGCGGAAGTGATGTTTTCGTTTTTTTTGTTTGTTTTACCCAGGCAGTGGGCTGGATCTCGTTATCCCTGTCGATGTTCAGTCAGATGAAGTACCACATGAGCTGTAAGACTCTTGAGTACAGGAAAGATGCAGTGCATGTTTGATACGTGGGGGATCGCAGACTCAAAACACGGCAGAACCCTTCTAGTCTAGCTTCCCAAGCTTTGAGGCCATTCTTAACTCTGCGGTAGCTTAGCACCTTTTTCATTTTTTGTAGTTGTGATAAATAGCTAGTTCTTGGAAGGCAGGTAAAGCAACCCCAGTTTGATTTTAGTGAACACTGTTTCTGGTGTTGTAAGGTGTGATGCTTGGCCTTTTTTAAGTAAAACGCATGGAGGTCAACTTAAACTTGGAGTAGTCCTCATTTGTCGGGAAAGCTGCCGAATCGGTAAGTTAGAGCCGGAGATGGGAGCGCGTAAGTCTGTGTGCCTACTTTTGGGTCTTTTGGGAGCCATGAGGCTAAAAGCCAATTAAAGTTTTAGTAGAGAGAAATTTAAAAGTGGTTTCTCCTGGGCAAGAGAAAGATTTGGAGCAGAGAGTGCTCTGAGAAAAGCAGGAGGGTGTCGATGGTGCGCTTAATACAGTTAACAGCTGGGAACGGGAATCAGTGCAAAGCGCCCTCTGAGAAGACGACCCTGTGGGGGACTCGGGCCCGGCCCGAAAGCCCTGCCGTGCAGGTCTCGGCTCCCACTTAGGCACTGAAGGCATCTGCATGGTCAGCCTGGTGAGAGGGGTGACCGAGTCCTGCCACAAAGAGCACCTCCCTCCTTAATCTCCCACTGGTCTGTCAGTTTCAACAGGGCGGGATAATCGAATAGTAAAGGGAACTTTTTCCTTTTAATGCTTGAATATTAGTTTTCATTCTTTTGTTCATCCTGTTACCCTTAATATGTTAAGTCTTTTCTCCCCAGTCTCTGGACATTTGTCTACTCAGAAAATGTTATCATCTTAATTCATATTTCCAATCTACGAGATGTGGAATCATGTCTCCAGCTTGGTTAGACGACATCAACATACTTAACATTTCATTGTCACTTCAAATTGAGTGTACCGCAGAGTTGACTGGCTTCTCCCAGTGCCTCACCACTCAGGCGGGTCTCTCTAAAGTCGTGGGTTCTTTTCCATTCTCCTGCCCAACCAACCTGTTCAGATCTTCAAGGTTGAGTGGCATCCTGGGAAGAGGATGAGGTGTTGGCATTCGTGAGATTCTGGTTTGAATCCTGTCCTTGCCATTTTCCAGCCGGTAACCATAGGCAAGCATGCTGTTTGACCTTTGTGACCCTCATTTCCCTTATCTCGAAAATTGGCACGATACTCTGTGCCTCCCTTTTTGGGTTATTGGAGACTATTAAATGTAGTGCTGTACGTAAATCACGTAACCGTGCTTGGCATGTTCAGCTGCTGTTTTGAGTTGCCTGTTTTGAGCATTTGATGCTCACCTGGACCTGCGGAACCCAGCTCTGAATGTGGTGTCTGTCCTCCGCCTCCCCCAGCACTTTCTGACAGGCGAGTGTGACTTCTATGTTTCAGAGAAAAACAACAGCTGCCTCCTGTGCCTTCTCAGCTTTCAGCCACCAGACTTACCAGTGGCTTGTGTCTAGACTTGTCCCCTCCTCCATTTACTTTGATACAATGAAGTTGGCCTCTTTCTGTCCTTCTGCCTGAAGTTAATCCTTTCTCCTGGGTTCTGGATCCCATCCCTTCCTGCCCAGGGACCTCTCCCTTTCCTAACTGTGTCCTCTGTGACCGCACCTTCTTTAGTAGTTCCTTCCCATCAGCAATGAACCCTGTCCAAGTTTCCCTTATCTTAAAAAAATAAAATAATGGAAACCTCGTCTCTCCCCCTCTGCAGCTACCACCCTGTGTTATTCCACTCCCTCACAGCCAGACTTCCGGAGCCTCATTCGCGCCTTCTTCTCTGCAGTCCACTCCCCACTCAGTTCCCCGGGCACGGCATTCTGACTCCATTTCATTTCTTTCTTCAGGATCGGTCTTAGTAGGGTCACCTGTTAACGTCGCCAAGGCCACACTGCCGACCATGCTTTGCCTGTTGAGTCGCTTGCTTTTCTTTGCTTCTCTGACCCCACGTTAGCCTAATTTTTCTCTTACCTTTCTGACCGTGCCTCAGTCTCCTTGCAGACTCTTCAGCTTGTGCTCTCTTAAATGTTGGTGTTCCTTACGGTTCTGTCCTACACTTGCTGCCTTTCTAATTCTGAGCCACCTCTGAGGGGCTGGTTCACTTACTCACCTGCCCTCTGTACACAGATGACGCCTTCGTTTCTTTCTCCAACACCTCACACTCACTAGGTCCCAACTGAACTTACATCCCCTCCCGATTCCCAGATGATGCTGCTGCTGTCGGGGAACATAGTCTGAGAATTTCAGTCATGAGGAAATGAGGCAGTTTCTCCCGGTTCTTACTGTACCCGGTATAACCTCCGCCGCCTCCAGTTCCCTTCTAGCGTCTAAGCAATCGTGTCAGTTTTGCCACTGGTCTGGTTTATTGCAACCTGCTAACTGGCCTTTCTGCCTCCAGTCTCACTTCTCCTAAATCTGTTCCCCATGTAACAACCCCTGTGAGCTTCTTACAGAGTAAGTTGTGTTAGTCTCCTGCTTGGCTTCTCCCGTACCTCTCCGTTGCCTTTGGGATACACCCAGACTTCGTGTGATGACCTGCTCTCTGCCTGTCTAGAGAGTGCCGTTTCTTGCCTCTTCTTACTTCAGACAGAATGTACCAGCCGTACAAAAAGGTGTGCACAATTTAAGTGTATATATTACATAGCAATTAGCCACTATAGCACTTCTACACGCACTAATTTTCTTTGATCTTCCCGTTAACCCTATAAATGGGTTACATTTTACAGATGATGAAATGTGACCCATTTTATAATATAGCCGTTGTTCTATATGCCAGTCCTGTTCAGTTGTGCTGAGGGTATCAGGGTTGGATTCACTCCAGATTTACTGCGAGAGCTAATAACAGCAGCATTAATAACATACAACAAGTTTTGGTCATGTGCTTTGTGCCAGAGCCCTATATGTAAACAGGACTCACGTAAACTATTTCTGATTCACAAAGGAGGAAATTCAAAGGGAAGGAATAACTGATTCAAAGCCACATAATTTTGAATTTAGGTCTTGTGATGCTGAACTTTATGCTTTATCATAACTTACTCTGTGGGTACACACAGTGAAATTATATAAGACCTATTCGTCACTTGGCATCTTCTAAAATTTAAAATCCTTCAACGTCTGCCTGTAACTGAATTATAAAATGGTCAGCAACACTGCTATCCCCACTGGAACCCCCCCACGTGCACCGGTCTTCCCTCCAGATCTCATCCTGCTGTGGTGGGCAGAGTTCGGATGTGGAGTTATACTGGGTCATGACTTCCCTCTACTAACCATATGGATGAACCCTGGGATGAGTTCCTTTACTGCTTTGATCTGCTGATTGCTGTTCTCCGAAAATCAGAATAGTAATACTTCCCTCATGGGGTTGTTGAGAAAAACAAATGTGAGACGACCTGCCTCTTCCCTCCATCTCTCGTGCTTCCGCCTGAATGTAGCACTGGACGCTGTCATCGTGGCTTCCTTATGTTGCCCTGTTGTGTTTCCTGTGCAGATCTCCAGTGCCCCCCTCCTGACCTCGCCCCGTCACTGCTCCCCAGCTGTGCTCTACACCGCCACCTGAAAAACATTTCTCAAATACTAAAATATAGAAGCGTCCTAAGAACTTTCTCCTGACAGTAATGGTGAGCTGTCATTCAGACACACACCTTCCCACTGAAACAACCAACCAAAAATAGTTGGATAAAATTTAAAAAAAAAAACAACAACCCAAACCCTTCTTTTTAAAGCATCTCAGAGCTGACAGGCATTACCAGGTCAAAGTTGGAATGGAGAACCCAGGCAACATTGCAGGTGTGACCAGCAGTTATGGGGAACACAAAGCCCAGACTCCTTACGTGAAGCTGGGATTCCAAATGGCTGTCTCCCGTCAGGGTGAGGGCAGACCTGAGACGTTCCAGCTGTGGCTGGAGTTGTAGCCCAGATTCATCCTGACCCATGGAAGCTCCAGTCTGGAGTGGGTTTAAGGGCTGGTGGTACCTTCAGGTATCTGGCAAGAGCAAATGGACACTCCTTCAAAAGGAAAATTCCCTCAACCTTGGCATCAAGTTATTCAGTGACCAGCACCCAAGGAAAGAAGCACCAGCAGCCGCAAACAACAGAAACAGCCTCTTATAACTGTCGTCAGATTCTGGAATCATCGCCATCTGTAAAAAGCTGTGTTTTAAGAAACAAAAGATAAGCTTGAAGGTATCTGCAAAGGAAGCTGTGAAATGTGACATAGCAAATTGGAAAAGGAATGAAATAAAACTTCTAGAAATGAACATAACTAATGTTCATTAGAAATGAACATTAGTTCATTTCTAGAAATGAGCATAACTAATGAAATGAAAAACTCAGTGAATGAGGAAAAGTATGTATTTGAGTTTAAAGAATAAAACCTCAGTGGACAGATTTAAGAGAAGAGTGGATAAAGCTGAAGAGAAAACAAATGGGAAGACAAATAGAAACCTCAGAGAGAGAGTAGAGAACATCGAAGTTTAGAGTCACAGAAAGAGATGAGAAAGGAAGAAATTTGAAGTTAACGGCTGAGATTTTTCCATAGTGGTTGAGGTGCCAAACTACCAATTTATGAAAACTCGTGATTGCAAGTAGAATTGTTTTTTTAAAAACCCAAACTTAGATATATCAAGGTGAAACTATAGAAAACCATCAATGCCATGTACTTTCACTGTTGTCATCTTTGTTTCATTTCTCGCACATGAGCTCTCTGAGGACAGAGACAGCGTCATTTGCAGGGCCTGCCACTCCGCTGACATTCAGGACCTTTGCTGGGCTGTCTCTAGCATCTCAGGGGACCCCATCACCACTTACACGGAATCTCAATGTAGGTTTCCATGGCTCTCCCCATGATGCTCTGATTCTTGCTTGTGTGGAGAGCAAGGTCACCATGGTCAGCACCAGGATCGCTGCACACAGTCGACTGGCTCTGTCCGTTCCCTCCTCCTGTTTCCTTGGCACAACTGTGGTGAC
>PVKM010025697.1:0-19789 GCA_004027735.1 Carollia perspicillata | reverse complement strand
ACTTCATCATGTACTGACTGCAACCCTGGGGGAGTTGCTCGACCTCCACGAGTCGTTTTGTCATCTATCACAGAGCGGTAGCAACGCCTACCAAGCACCCCGGTGGAAGATTAGAGGGGAGGAACAAAGCTGCTCGCTCCGCTGGCTGTCAACAAGTTCAGTCATTCAACAGACAGAAGTCGGACAGATGAATGTTTAGTGCAGCCCCCGTGTAAGATGAAGAGACCTATATTAAAATAAAACAACTACAATATAAGGATAACAAGGTTAGAAGGCCACAAGTGGTCTACTCCCTCTGCCTAGTGCAATGCTACCTATAGTAACAACCAGTGACAGCAGTCCTTTTCCAATCTTTTCTCAGATTATTTAAAAGACGTTTTAGGTTAATTAATTGACTTTACATATTTCCCTCACTTTTTTAACTTTCCTGTTTATAATTTCTACACTGTTCAGTCCTATGTTTGTAAATGCATGACTGTCTACTAAGAATGATTACTTATTGTGTTTCTTTTGTCTTGGTTTTAATCCTAAATTATAAATATTCTTTACACCAGAACTTAGATAAAAATTAAATACCACCTATTGTGTTACATAAAAGTTCTTCATTCTCACTGGATATGGCCACAAGGAGAAAAGGAATAGCCGTCCATGGAGTCATGGTTAATAGCATTATTAATTGAGACCAGTGATATCCATCAAGGTTAAGAACTAGACTAATCCATCTTTATATTAGTGGATATTTACGCTATTCAATAATTCCGCCTGCAGCGCACGCTGCCGCCCCCAGCCTCAGATGCCCTGTCTAGCACTGTCTGTTCTTCCAGGCTGCACCAGACAGGCGGCGCTTTATCCGTCTGGCCTCTTTCTCTCCTGGGCTTCCCCTGCTACTGCCACCCACGGGGCTGCCTTAGGAGCTGCCATATTCTCAGACTGTCACTCAGGACCACGCACATAAAATCTATCCCCCATTCTCTCTCCTCTGAATGTCCTTTATAAAGACTAGGTTTCCTGGTGCAGTCACTATTCAAGTCCCTGCTCCCTGTCAGGCTAGCACGGCGGCAATCCATGTCCAGTGTGTGCTGTTCAATCACATGACCCTAACAATTATGAAAAGACACTCCGGGGAGACAGTAAATTCTCTACTGACCTAAAGATATAGGTTATTCTAATTTGCCAAGTTCATAAGTGAACAAAGGGTATGTGTTTTCAAAATTAGCATTCAGAAGGATAAAATAAGTCTAACACAACTTATGGTCTTTCTTGGCATAGATAATGTGACTCTCGCTGTTTTAAGTCAGATCTTATACACTTTGATATTGAAGAACAAAATTAATTTCTTTGGGAATTATAGCTTCTAGTAATACACAGATTCAATTTCCTAGAGAAACTAGTATTATTCTTTTTGATTCAGAAATACTACTGTAGAGATCTATCCATTCTGTTATTGGGAATATGCCAATTACATCCATTTGTTAAAAGAGAATTATTCTTTTTCATTAAGCATATTGATAAATGTTACTGTGTTACATTACTCATATTGTGTTCTTCTGAAGTATTTACTTTATAATGACATTTATTGTTTGCTTCCGATTATGTAACTCATACATGTTCAACCTTTTTAGAAATGTGACAACTTATGTATACATTGTTAAAATGTTTCTTTTGTGTTCTGTACGTGAAAGTATTTGAAAATGAGAATCACTATATTTATGGCTATATCCTATCCATTCACTTAAGAATGTATTATTAGTCTTTTCCCAGGTAATTATACATTCTTTAAAATGATTCCATTTATCGTATTTCACTTAAAATTTCATTATGAATCTTCCCTGAGCAATTATATATTCTTTTAAAAATCCATTATGTGCATATACCACATATCATTATGCCACATGTACATGTGATTATACAATATTGTATTTCAGCAAGTGATAATGTTAAACATTTAGCTCATCTACAATATTTTGCTTTGAAGGACAGCACAGTGACACCTATGACTGGGAATCCGTGTGTGTGTTTATGAGTATTTCCTTCCATCAGTGTAAATGGAATTTTAATTCTCAGGTTCCTCATATAGGAAAATGACAATCACCACCAAGTTCTTATGATTAGAGAAAACTCCCAATGGGCATGCAGGGCAGAGTACTTCAGAGTCCTGGGAAGCAGCTCAGAGCAGCCTGAAGACCCACTGTGATGTCCTGGGTCACAAGGCTGTGGTCTAGAGTAGGCAGTGGTGGCCTCTGGGTGGGCGTTTTCCCTTGGTATGCATGGACGCCTCCTGTTGGGAGCCAGGGCAGGGGCTCCAAAGCCCAAAGGCCCGTGCCTGGCACACCGTTTCTGCAATCTCAGAGAGGCTCTCTGTGCTGGATCCTGTGTCCGTGTCCTCCCAGTGTGTCTGCCTCCAGACCGCCTGCTGCTCCAGGTGGCTTGGTGAGGAGTCAGTAAAATGTTAGTGAATGAATGAATGAGTGCGTGTCTTACTACTCAATGCCTTTTTCTTGAATACCAGGACAAATGGAGGAGGAAACAATTACTTTCTTAGGATTTTTATGACATTTAAAGTACCAATTACTATTTTTAACAGATAAAATACTTTAATCAAAAACTATGATTCTGGACCAAAAGAAATTATAATGTGTGATGGATATTTCATCATTTCGTTAAGAATGAAACTTTCTATGTATTGGTTCCATTGTTTAATTCATTCAAGAGCTATTAAATGACAATATCGAGAACCAAGTTTGCAAGGTCCATGAAGACTGGGAATGTGTGAGAATAAGTCATATTCCCATTGTTTCTATGGCCCTTTTACAGGGACCAGTAGATAAAATGAACCCATTAGTTACGCAGTCAATGAATGAATCAGTGACCGAGAGAAGTGCAGTGTTAATGCTGAGCAGAGAACCTTTTTCTCCCAGCTATTTGAGGTCTAGCAACAATGAGTAACACACCGACTGTGGTCAATGCCATGTGATTGGTATAAGCAGAGTGTTGCGGTTATAAGACACAGACTCACTGGCCTTGAGGGGAGATCCCGGGGGCGGGGGCGCGGTGGGATTCTGACCCACAGAGGTGGGAGGGAAGTGCAGTTCTGTGTAGAGGGAACCACTCGTATAGAGGAAGGGGCCAGCAAATTCAAGGAATGAAGACGAAATATGCTGGCAGGGCAGGGACGGGATTCTGAGTGGAAGTTAAGGCTTCAAGGCTATATTGTGTAACAAGCAAAATTTAGCCGTGTTATGCAATATTAATAGAGGCTCTTCAATCTGTATCTTCAAACTCCAAACTTCCTCTCTCTTCTGGCTTTCAAGTCAGCACATAGACATGCTCAGATCTTTCCCATTTGATAAAAAAGCCCTCCCTGTGATACCGATTTTATTGGCCACTTCCTGCATTTATACTTTAACTCATAGTCAAGTTTTGTTTTGAATTTTTACACAGCCCTACACTGGCCACCACCACTTCCTAACCTCAGGCCACTGCCATGGGGCTCTGACCCGCCCTGTCTCACTGCACGTCCTTCACCACACAGAGAGTGCAGAGCGGCAAATGAAATAATTAATTTTCTGTCTATTCTTAGCAGTTGTTGACTACACATGCTCTGGACGGGCGTCGATAAACAGTTTGCCGAATGAATAAATGTATGCTTGCATGAAAGAAAACTTACATCAAAAGGCTGGGTTTCAAATGTTATGAAGCGAACTGGCTGAACTTCAAATTCTCTAATTTCTAAGAATTTCTTGATGTTGAATGTATGGCAAGAGGTATAGCAGACATGGAATGGAAAAGGAATTTCATTTTCTGGCAAGCATCAAAACTGCCATGTTTGGGAATCAAGGAAATCCATATCCCATACAGTCTAGAATACATTTATATGTTAATTCCTTTATTGGTTTTAATTTTTCAAATATAAAGTATATGCTTACCTAAGTAATGATAAATTTGGAAGATCTACATTTTAAAAATGTAGCAGACTTTGGAATGATCACTTCAATAAAACAAACTAGATGAAGAGCAAGTTTCATTTTTCTTCAATTCAGTCTCTAAAATGTGTTTTTTTGGCCTGAATCCTATGGGATTATAATGCAGTACTACTTCTGAGGTAATATTTTACAACTTAAATCATGTACTGCTTTTGGGGAAGTCTGAATTTAGAGACATGGTTTCTATCTTTTCCAATAATTCTCTTTAGTTCTAAAATTCTATACTTCTAAATACAAATTCAGAATTACTCGATTCTATAAATCTTTTTAGTAATGAGCTAATTCCTATCTATGCATGAAAAAAAGTGTACCATGTACTTTACAGTTTTAATTTACCTTCTATTGGATGTAGCCTTTATGTACTCTTTGAAATGGAAATGCCATGAACGGTATTATTTGTGGGAGTTGATCTCTTTAACATACTTTCCACGCAGGCACTTCAGAGCTACATGGATAAACACAGGTGTCAATGGATTCTATGGCCAGGTGAGGACCACCTTGGTGGCTGAGATTTGCCCCCGGGCAGCCCCGTGTTTGAAAGAGACACGCGATGGACTGCCTCACAGGTTCTCATTCAGAAAATGAGTATCTGCCTCCTGAGAACTCCCTGGGTATCAGCCTAACTTTAACCTTTATTGTGCTTATTTGTGTTCTCAGCATGAACTTCACTGGTTACATTCACGGGAGTCTGCATTCGTTTTCCAGTTTTGACAAACTGACTTGGGTACAGTATTATCCACTGTTACTGTGCCTCGATTTTCGTGCCTGCGAATGTGGACAGTGATGTCCTTTACCCTGATTTTAAAGAGTTCAGAAGTACTGGGTGAAATGACATGCATTAAATATAGCAAATCACTGCCTAATTTAACTGCCATCAGACTTTTTTCCAAGTGCATGGACTTGCAACTTTTTTGTCTCTAATGTTTATCTGAAAGTTTTCTGTTCATTCCCGTGAAAGTATAAACATCATTCTAGCTTTGTCTCTTCTGCTTCCTCCTGACTTGCCCAGGGTACAGCCATGCCAAAGCAGTCACTCACTCTCTTTCCTGTAACATATGACTGCACGTTATGCAGATCGGCCCAATATAATCACAAGGATCCTTTAAAAATATGGAAGAGAGAGGCCTAAGAGGGGTAGAGTGATACAGGGCGAGAAAGACTCAACTAACCAGTCACTGCTGGTTTGGAGGGTGGAAGGGAGCACACAAGAGAACGTGGGCAGGCCCCCAAAGCCAGAACAGACAAGGAAATGGACTCACCCTGGAACCTCCAGAAAGGACCCCAGCCCTGCTGACACCTCGATTTCAGCCCAGAGAGACCCATTTTGGCCTTCTGACCTCTAGTACGTTAAGGGAATAAACGTGTTATTTTGAGCAACTAAGTTTGTGGTGATTTAAGACACAGCCATAGAAAGAGTCTACTGAATTCCAATGTTGGTGCTGCTTTGCAAACCCTAATATTCTGAAAGACCGGTTCTGACAAGATCAAGATTTACTGTGCTGTATTTTTTATTGTATTATCGTTAGATAAGAAAGTCAAATACTAAAGAAAACTATTAATGATATATGCCCATCACTTATTAACAAAAGTACTACTTTATTTGCTATTTACTGCTTTGTCAGATATAATTTTCTATAAAAGCCAAAGGAATTATTAATATATTTGCTTACTTGTAAAAAGATCCAATGGAGAAAAAAAAAGACAAAAATTTAGGTTTTCTTTTAAATTTTTTGGCTTAAGTTCCATAAGGGCGTAAGTGCAGGATCATTTACTTTGACCCTAAAATGCTAAGATCTATTAAATAGCCACAAGAAGCAGGCAATTTCCAAAACTCACTCAAGTGGGACCGTTTTACTTTTTTGAAAAACAGATTCCATTTGAGATATTAAATTATTAAGCCAAATAAATGTAATGATAAGGCCTATTCCTAAGAACAATTTCACATTTTAGTGCAATGTAAGTAATAGGAGGGGAAGAAAGTTTAAACCTCTAATTAGCCATTTTCAAACTGTAGTTAATTAAAATATTTTTGCTTTTACATATGATCTTTATGGTATGAGATGCAATTCCAGTCTCCTACAACTTAATCAGCTAAATATAAAATGTAACCTTCCATCTGGTAAATCAATTTAACAGACATAATTGTGCCCACCATAACTCAATAAGACGCTGAGGAAAACCATTGAAATGCTATTTCCTTTTCTTTAGAAGAGAATTATGTACAATTTCAGCATACTTTGCATTTCTAACAGTTAAAGTCAACAGGGAGGTATCACTCTCTTTCACATAAGTTTCCCATGAGAAAATCAACAGCAAAGTATAAAGCATTTGCTGTTATTCATGAAACACTCCATAATACTAACTTGGCTTTAACCAGAACATATTATTTGGCAGCTAAAACCCTTAATTAGAGTTGTGGTTTGATCAGATTTTCACTGAATTTATGTTCTACAGGGGCTCAAAGAACAACTTTGTTTTTCTAACCAGTCTATTCTATTTCAGGTGGTTTACATGTTGCCCTTGAGCTAGGAGTGGGAAAAAGAGAATGCTGCGCCGGCTCCCCTTTCATTGGCTTCAGTTGTGCCTCACCATTTCTGAACAAGTACTGATAGCAGTTAGATAAAAAGAAGAATGAGACACTCCTTTTAACAAATATATACTGAGCACTTGCTCTGTGCAAGGCTGTAATCTAGGTCCTGGTAAGAAAAGACATCTAAAATGATTATTCCTACTTTGAAAAGGAAACAGAGCTGATGGGGGAAAGGTCTCAACTTGATGACAGACTGGACAAGAGGAAAGAGATGATGATGGAGCCCAAGTGGAATCCAATGGTCTAACCTGCATGCCCAGGGGCGAGGTATTAATGCAACTGAGGAAAAGCAAGTCTTGAGGTGGAAGCTGGGAGGTCAACTTTTAAATCGGGTAGGTTAACATAATTGCAGGGCATCTTACAAATGGGAGCCTGCATTCCATGTAAGGGTTGAACATTACAGATATGGATTTAGACCACGAATAAAAAGAAACTAAAAAAGGAAGACGGTCCTGCTGAGTCTGTTCACCATGTGAATGAGGAAGTAGCTGGGTTGAACCCAACCATCAGAGCTACCTACTGAAGAGAATGAATAAGAACTAGAATCAAATCCTGTAAGATAATGATGATCACTAAAACAAGCGGAAATTAATCTGGTGGAACAACATGCTAACAAGAGACAAATGAACTTCAAAATGTTATGTTTCCTGGGCTGCAGATGTAACAGGTACATTAGTGAAAATTAGAGAGGAGAAGCTGACAAATGTAAGTGCAGCACACAAAGTTCAAGTTTAAAGGAGGAAGAGTTGGTCAATGGGTCAAAAGACATAGGGATAAAGAGAAAGGAAACCCGAGAAAAATTCATTGATTTGGGATTTGTAAACCATTGGTATGCCTTGAAAATACTGTTACAGAAAAGAAAAACTGCTGAATTGGATGTGCACATTTCTTTAACATCATCACCGAGCAGAATAACTAATGCAGAATGGACCCACAATACACATTATCCTGAACTCCATCGCCAAAGAGACGATGGAATAGGCTCAAAGTTTGACAAGAGGATCAAAACTGGAAAATTTTAAATACATTTTATTTCTTTTTAGTTCTTTTTTTTTTTAAGGAGAGGGATCCATTTTAAGTTGAAAGCATTATAGAAGGAGCTTGGTAAATGGGAGATTAAGAAATCCTTGCTTTAAGAGGATAACTGAGAAAAGGCTCTTAAAAACCGACACTTTGAAAGCAAAGACTGTTTCTTCATCAGCTCTATGTGCTCGAAAAGAGAGAAGCGATAAATAAATATTTGTTCAGATTTCCCTTCTTTCCCATCCCATTCAGCAAAATTGAGAGGGGCAACTTTGACATATGTCTCTTCAGAAGAGCTTAAATTAGAAGACTGTTCATGAAATGCTGAGAAGAATGACAAAATTTAAGAACTGGTCTTCCCAATATTTCCATCATCTGCTATCTTCATTCTGTGAAGTAGCCAAAAGGCAGACTGTATTTACTGTCTCACTAATCACCTGTCTGAATTCCTTCTACTTATAAATTAAGCATACACACAATTTTTATATTATACCTTTTAATGTAACTTCCACCCACAAGTTTGAAAACTATTTCCTTCAAATAAACCTAAAGTTTCAACCTCATTCCACTGAGATTCTTTTTAAATTCAAAAGTTCCCTGTGAACTAAACTTCCTGATTTTTGGCATTCACTTTCTCCTCTTAGGATCTGCACCTGAATGGAGAGAAGAGCCCTAGTAGTCACAGTATTCCCTCATGTGGGGCATCTCAAATCCTCTCACTAAATATTTTCCTGTCTCTCATGTCAGTCACTTCTGGGATTTACCTAGTACCACCTTTGGATTTTATGACTTACTTGTTTTTAAACAAGTGAGCGCTATTGTGATGTTTCCAACACCTCTCCTTGAAATACACAAAATTTTACTTCTCTCTTTAGCTTTTGTAGCACAGAACCCTCTGTCATTGTCATTGAACTCTCCACCTCCTGACCTTCAGTCCCACCCTGGAGTCCTCCCTGAGGCTTCTCCTGTCTCCAATTCTCTGAACCAGGGGTGTCAAACTCATTCTCACCGGGTGCCACACCAGCCTTGCCATTGCCTTCAAAGGGCCAAATGTAATTTCAACTCCCTAATATTTAAGGAGTAGTTACATTTATAGTCTTAAAATTATTTCAGCCCTTTGAAGGCAATGGCAAGGCCTATGTGGCCGCTGGTGAAAATGAGTTCCACACCCTGCTCTAAACATTCATTTCACACATCACAGTCTTCATTCTTCACTTGTCTTCTCTTTCTGCCACCCTCCTCCCCTACCCACACACACCTTTCTCTTCTAAAGGACTCAAAGGCTTCCAAACCTCTCTATGTTTTCAGTGTGACTCCAGGAAGACTCCCAATTCCAAACTTTCAGTCTGTTTATCGTTTACTTTGTATGTCTCACTCTTATTTTTCATCCGTGTAATCAAAACACAATTCATCAACTTTTTTCTGAAGCTGGAAGGAATTACCTTCTGCAACACCTTCAAATCCATTGGCTTTATCATTCTGTCTCTAGTGAAATCTACATGCTGTGGTAATACCCATACATGTGGTGTCAGAAAGACTGGAATTCGAATTCCACCTCTGTTGTTTACTGTGTGAACTTGAATACACGTATAAGCCCTCTGAATGTTAATTTTCACAAAAGCTAGTTTGCTAAACTGTTTTCCATTCTCTTCTTTTGTTCTGATTGGCACACAATAACCCAGATATATCTTTTCAAAGCTTTCATTGTTTCATGTTAATCTCACACATAAAAATATATTGCACTGACTTCTTTGATCTTTTTTTTATACCGGATTTCAAGAGCAAGTGAATTTCTGCAAACTGGATCTTGCATGGGCTTTCACAATCTGGCATTGCCCTAGCTAGCAGAAATTTCTCTCACGGCTGTCCAAAAGAGGTCCTCCACCTTAAGATGCTCACTCCTTTTTTCCTTTCCCTAACTCTTGAACTAACCATTGCTTAAGATATGTTGTGAACCAGTCCACTTCAGTAAGACTTCGCTCAATATTCTAGCCTTCGTTCTTTGTTTATAAAATGAAAGAACTTTAAAAACTTTTGTGCACTCAAGAAACAGCATGCATGCCCATTTCTTTAGCTTCTTTTCCTCTCCTCCTGATAGCCATTTTCTAGTTTAATTCTTTATGTTATGCCATGTTTACAAGAATCTGAAGATACTCTCAAGAAATGGCATAAATTAAACTGGAAAACTTCTTAAAATAAAGATTTATTTCACCCATGACAGGTTAGGTTCCTGCACTACAGACATCTCTTTATTCATTGCAGCTGGGGATGGAAAGTGAAAAATATTTTGTAGAGCAGATAGAGTTTGAACCAGAAAATATACCACAAGCAATCTATCCTGTGAAAATAATAAGCAATTTGTCCAAAATAAGAACAATCTTTACAATGTTTACTGTGCAAATTTTTAAATAGGAGACACTGGAAATACTTTAAATGTCCAAAAATAGAGAAATTATAGTACAGCTGTATAATAAATTATTATATACCCATTACAGTAACATTAGAGATTTATACTTGAATGTCATACTTAATAGTACCAACACAGAAGTTAATTTTGTTTCTTCTTCTTTAATTGATATATTTTTAAATAATTATATAGATTCCTCTTTAGTAAAAAAGTACAATCTATGTTTTTTAATAAAACACAAGTTAGGAAAATCTCTGAGTAAGCTAAGAATAATTACTTCTACCAAGCAAATTAATGGCTTAGTTTCTAAGAGAGAAGGAAAATTTTTTAACAAGAATTGTATAGTTGCAGTAAATAATCACATTAATCCTTCAAGAAAAACAAACATTATCCTAGTAATGAATCCACAGGAAATTATATGTATGTATATGTAATGATAATGGAGAACATAATAGCCGTGTCTTTAAGAAATATTTTTTAAAGCTGGGAAAATATTCTACATATGTTTTTTCTTATAACTATATCATAAAAGTGATATATATTAAAAGTAAAATAGATTCTATGTGGATTATGTAAGTGCACGTAAAGTATATCTTAGTTCTTAGTTCTTACATTTCCATAAATTTATTTGTATCCCTACAGAAATTTAGCATGTTGGGGAAATGATATTTTCTTGTATAGTGACTATGAAGTATCATATTTGGGCACTAATTTTACATTTACAGTCTCTAAGAATTTTGTCATTGATCAATATATTAGTTCATATTTGTGGCAAACATATTTGCAAGATCAACTTAAAATGATAATTTTTTATTCCCAGGAGAGATTATTTTTAAAAGAAGTTTAAATACTTACATGCAGAAAGGATACATCAATTTGTGGTTTTAAATAATTTTCTTTTAATGGAAAATGTCTGTAGTAGTAGTAGTAGTAGTAGTAGTAGTAGTAGTAGTTGGACTTATAAAGAATAATCCAACTCATCTATAATTTCTAAAATAGTTTAACATTATTTATCATTGGACTGAGGTTAAATTATAATGGGTACAATCTAAATTGTTACAATTCACTACTTTTACTAGGATTGATCAACACAGTGCTTTCACTTCAGCAAAACTGTCTTCTTCAGTGATTCTAGATACCACTTACTGATGTACAAAACATAGGAGTTGAAAGGCCAGGTTGTAAAATAAAACTTCCTGTTTTCAAACCTGGCATTGCATTACTGCTCATATAAATAAAATGAGACTGAGGAAAATTACTACCTTCTCTTTGTTCCCTTTATAAAACTGGAAAGAAATAATGCAGTGTATTTCAAGGGTTGTTGTATGGAGTCCATAATACAGAAACACGCTTAAAAAGCATGTATCACAGAGTTACTCATATTATCTCTTACCACCTGTGAATCTAATTAGCTGTTAACCTCAATGACCTTCAAATGCATGTTTAATAAACATATTTAAAATGCCTACATATTTAAATATGATTCTTGCCGGTGGTAGTCTACAAATTTATAGGTTACCCATTCATTTATGATCAACTATACTACAACAGCAAGGCAATTGGATGTTCTCTTGTTTACCAGGGTTTTACTGTAGAGCAGCACAGTTTATGAAGTAGATAAATACTGTCATCCTTAATGAATGAATCATTATGCTTCTCTCAATATTATATTCTTTATTTCCAAACCATGATTTATATCACAAAGTTCCCAGTGTATTTCTCTGGCAAATACTCAACTCATGAGATCATTGCATAATAATTCCCAATGACGTTTCACAAAATGAAGGATGTGATATGAACCTATTGTGTTGTAACCAGCGTTTTAAAATAAAATAAATAGAATAGAGTAGGAAAGAAGCCACCATCTATGATTAAGACACTGCAAATTTTTATTTTTCAGCTGTGTGTGTGTGTTCCACATTGTGTGGCAGTTGGTCACAGCCAAAACAATGTGAAAGACACTAGTATACTACATAAAAATACTGTGATCTCCATAGAGACCACAAATCTTGTCACCGAGTAAACTTCATTATTATAGAGAAGCAGTGTTTACATGGGCATAACTATAGGCAGCAAGGACAAATTAAGCAAACTGAATTGTAAAAGATTTCAACATCGTGCTTCTGGGTAGGGAAGGTAAAGGGTTTGGAAAAGCTCCCCAATAATTGTAGTATCTCGGATGGCTTTTGAAGAATGAGTAGGCAAATCAGAGGTGAAGAACCCAGTGAGCAGAGGCCCAGGCCATGTGTTAAGACCCACACAAAATTTTGAACTGGAGAATTGAAAGGATCGATCTTTTCCTTGGCAGGATGAATGCTAGTCAGTTTTATTCTCAGTCCAATTCATTTAAGAACCACCGTAAACTCCACCCAAACATCCAGGCTGGCAATTGAGGCAAGCCCTTGGCATCCTCACTCCCGTATAACCAATCTCTCTGTGAGGGAGTGATTCAGGACGATGTGGGGGATCCAAGCTGTTTGAGTGAGTTAGTCCTGGGAATTGATGAACTGTACTGAGGGGCAAGTTCTTGGTGTCGCTGTTCTCGTTAAGCGGTTAGAGGTAAGCCTGGGGCTGCACTGCATTATCCTAATCACCATTTACAGGGAGCGCTACTGTAGGTAGAGTCCAGCAGAACCAGGACAGGGGCTCGTATTTCTAATAGCAACATGTAAACACATTGAACTGATGTCATTTCAGCACTGGGCCACTCAAAAAGTCAGGTAAATGAACCCCTCCAAATTGCCCCCCAACCTTTCTTTTTAAACTAATTTATACAGGGGTAGGCAAAGGAGGTTAATAGTTGTGAGTACACAAAATACAGAGTTTATTCTTATATTATGTATTACTTATTGTGTTATTTATTTGTATTACAACTGTAAACCTACTTTTACCCACCTCTTGTCTCGGTTCCTTGCTACTTAAAAATTAAGAATCCTGGAAGATAGAATTCTGCTCGGACATTGTATTCTCTTTGGCTTATGTGATTCAGAATGCTGCTTCTAAGGCTAAGTCAGAGGGAAGAGTCTGCTGGGACAGCAGTGATGTGTGCCTGGGGCACCGAAGGACTTTGTGACACACACAGGCCACACGTGTGCCGGTCCAGGTCTATGCCTGCACTGTCCTTTATGATAGCCTCTAGCTAGCAAGTTGTGAATATTTAAATCTAAATGAATTAAAATTTGTCAACAAAAATTCATCTCCTCAAGTACACTAGCCACATTTTGTGCTCAATTTTAAGTGACTACGTCTGCCAAGAGAGCACTGAATTGGACAGCGTAGACACAGAACTTTTCCCTCATCACAGAAAGTCTGTCTGAGCAATAGCGGTCTCTACTTATTTTCAAAGGGCCCCCCTATGTATGACTGTTGCAGGCTAATACATTCTCTCTGAAAATTTACTGTGTTACCTATTTTAAAATAATATAATATAATTAAAACAGGTAATCCAATGAAATATACTAAATGCCTAGGACTACAAAATTAATATTTCAATGTCTTCTCTTATCTGCATTCTTCAGGTGGTTTGAATCTTTGCTTTCACTCAAGAATGTTTATAATCTGGAAATGTGAAATAGTAGGTCCTCAAGGAGCAAGGTGGGTCAGATGCTAAATTAAATTAACTTTCAATCAAACTCTTAGGAACCTACCACATGTCCCTCACTACCACGGCTGTGCGCTCTGGAATGGCAAAAACCCTTTTACACTCCTGTTGATTTATTTAATACCCGCTAATAGGCCCAGTGCAATGTGTGATTTGTCAGATAAGGAATGAAGATGTTACAAACACTCACTTCGAAGACATTTTTATCATCCAATTGGGAAGAATGAGATAAAAACAACAGTATAAAGTATGATATCTAACAATTGGCATATGATTGTCAGATTTTAAAGCAAAAATTACAGTGATATGAGAATACAGATAAGGAAAATGTCAGAATGAAGCTTTCATAGAAAAGGATTTTTGAATGTATCTCATGCATGGATAGGTGGTAAAGAATAGAGGAATCCAGCAGGAATCAGAGGAATAGAGTATTGAAACAAAAAAAGCTCTAAAGCAAATCGTTTTATAGAGGAGACTGGTAGACAGAAATAAAGATAAGTCTGCATAGGTAAATTAAAACCACTTAATGAAAAATATAGCATGCCAGTATAAACTGTTACTATGTGCTGAATTAAATACTAATAAGGCCTTTGCGCAAATGGTTAATGGTTTCTCCCAGACTTCTTTGCCATAAATAACACTTTCATTGCAAAATCGCTCATTGGTCCGCTAAAAATTTTAAGAAAATATAATCACAAATATTTCATCACTTATTTTGTCATTCTTTATTCATTAGGTATGTCTATAGATATATAAGTATATATATTTGCATTCAATGTATTTCCAGTATTTCAAGTTATAATTGTGAATGTTACAAATTAGAGGCATTTTTCAATGATTCTCATAATTATAAAACAGATGGCTAAATGCTTTTAAAAATCTTAATTATTATTTTTTGCCAATTTCTCATTCCAATCTTATGTAAAATGTCTTGCCTATTTCTAATTGAGCATTTTATGGGGAGTGAAAAATATGTCATTTGACTTTGCTACAGTTAATTAAAATGAATTTTAGATACAATTTTACAAAAGCACCATCTTTTATTTCTTACTTATACACTCTTCAAATCATTAACATTTTCTTATTTTACTTTTTAAAAAACATAATATATTTGCTGTTAGATTTGTGTACAATCTTAGGAATTACTTGATCCAAATCTTTCAATTAATTAAGAAATCTAAGATCCCAAATCATTAGGAGCTATGTTCAAAGTCATATATTAATGATGCGATTAAAACCACAAATCCACAGTCTTTGCGTCACTTCAATTTTTTTACAAGTATACCATGTGGCTACAACAATATTGCCTACTACTAATGCCACAACACTTTTCTTAGTAATGCCTACTGGCTCTATATACCGAGGTTGTTTTATGTGAGGCACTGTGCTGGGCACTTTCATGCAGTAACTTCATTATTTACAATAACCATGTAAGGCAAAGATTTTTCTTACTTGACACTTGAAAACACTGAGGCTCAGAGAAGCGCTGTAACTGCCATGGTCACACAGCTCTGAGCAGCAGCTCTGTGGTGGAATTCCCAGTCACATCTAACTGCAAAGCATGATGTTATTTCCCGTGCTTTGTCTTTCTAGTCTAGACTAGCTTTTTCACACTAGATGCCCCCACAGGCTTGAGCTAGATTTTCTAAGTTTTTACAAGGTTGATTAATTATCCCACAAGTCTCAATAAATACTTGCTCTCAGCACCAACTGGGTGTACAGATTGCATGCACAGTCTGCGAGACCGGCTTCTCATTTGTTGAACTGTGAAACTTATACCACCTTGTTCCTCAATCCTAATCAAATCATACCTCACTTTTGAATAAAAAAACCCCAGGAACATGATTTTCTCTTAGGCTTCTTATAATTTTTAAATGAAAAATCACATATAAATATGTGTTTTTTATCACAAGGAATCTTACTATTGTAAACCACTTAATTCTTGGGTAAATAATACAGTGATTTATCAGTTGTAACACGCACGATTAATTACCTGGTATACTACTTTAAAAAAAAGCAAAATAATTGTTAGTTAAATTATGAAATATATATTAGACTTTTTCATATTTCAGGTATGTTGTTTTAAAAATGAGCACCTTAAAATCAATTAAATATGATAGTTTAAAATGGCTAACTTTTAATAATTTAAATGGTTAAATGTATCAAAAAACCTTCTTCTGAGAAGAAAATTTCTGTAAAAAATTAAATCCTTTTTAAGAAAGGAGCTGAATTTTCTAATTTTTGGAGGGTCACAGAAAGACTGATTTGATTGTCTTAGCTTATTGAATCTCTAGTACTTGATATTATGAGAAAAGTAAGAAAACACAAAAATTTCTTATAATTACCAAGTCTTGCTTATGTAGAAATTTATATGCTATTCCAACCCAGTATTTCATCAAACTTATTTGCAAAGTAGCAAAAATCAATGGAGTGTTGCTCCCCACTGGGGAGAAGAGCAAGATGACGCCCCGAAGGGAAAATAGAACAAAACGCCATAGAATGAATCGTTAGGCAAAACCTTTAGTTTAGCACAAAGTGTTACATTCCTTTGAAAATGTGATTTAAAATTATTTCAGTCTGTTCTATTTCTGTCAGTTTTTTTTTTTAATTCTGACCTAAGGATATGTTTATTGATTTGAGAGAGAGAGAGAAATGTATCAGTTGCCTCCTGCACATGCCCTGACATGGAATTGAACCTGCAACCTTTTTGTGCACAGGAAGACACTCTAACCAACTGAGCTACCAGCCAGGGATCTATTACAGTTGTTAGAACACATATTTGTTAGGCATGATGAAGCTGAGCAGAGTCAATCATTAATGTTAACCTTTTAAAATAATCTATTATAATTAATTAATAGTATTTATATTGCTTAAATATGAATGTGACATCTCAAACAGTTAAAAAGTCAGGTGAGTCAACAGTAGACTTCAGGTATGCACTCCAATATGTAAAGGGCTTAAGAAGTCTTTTCTCCCAAACTCACCACAAGGAAAAAGCCAACAAATTAAAAATCAAAGCAATTTTCTGAGATCTGTCAGAGAACTGAGGTCTCAGAGCACATCACCACCCCTAATCTAGAGACACAGGAAAATACAGATAATCACAGCTGAGATCAGCTTCCTGGGAGCAGAAGCCACTGGAGTCAGTGACCGGTAGGAACACGTCTGTGTTGATTTTGATGAATTGCCGTAGGCTGAGTGTGGACTACC
Source organism: Carollia perspicillata (assembly GCA_004027735.1). Lineage (NCBI taxonomy): Eukaryota > Metazoa > Chordata > Mammalia > Chiroptera > Phyllostomidae > Carollia > Carollia perspicillata. Next base: position 2,975 of record PVKM010025697.1, on the reverse strand, counting down.
TTGAAAGTTAGGAACTCCAGGGGTCCAGTCTCAGAGAGGACCCTACACATTCATAGGTTTTGTTTACAGAAACCCAACCAACTTTTCTCAGTGAAGATCCGTGAGAAGTCTGGTCTTGAATATGTGAAGCTAGAAAGTCAGGGTATAGGAGGAGAAAAAAGTAGCCACTTGGAAATATGCCCAGGAGAAAAGTCACAATTTTAAAATCTGCCTAGATCCTTCTGCATAACAAAAATTTGGCCTCCAAAAGAAAACATTTTACTAGAGCTTTGGACCTGGATGGAAGGGCAGTTAGTCAACCATTGCCTCCCTTAGCTATCATGTTTCACTCAAAGGGAAGATTAAAAAAAGCTATGAAAAAGTTCAGTAGTCATAGACCACTGGCTCAAGCCTGCTAAAATGCTGAGATTGAATCGTAACATCACAGAACATTACCCATCCCTGACACCTTACTGCCACATCATCAGGATTCCAGCATAGCAACAGGGGATTACAACTGAGAGGGCTGCAACACCCTGACTCTATTTCTGAATGTGTTCTTAGGGAAACCCCAAGAAACCAAGAAAATAAAGAACAAACAAAACAAAACAATGAAACTAAAGAACACTAAAGCCTCTGGAGCCTACGGCTACAGCAAGCATTAAACACAACCCTGTTCCAGCCATGTTAACATAAAATCTCACATACACGTCTAACTACTCAATTTCTATTTTCTAATATGTCATGTCCAGCTTTCAACAAGCAATTGCAAAGCACACTAAAAAGCAAGAGAAAGCATAGTTTCAGGAGCAGTATATCAGAATCAGATCAGACTCAGTTACCACAAAGATTTTGAAAATATCAAATAAGAAAACAAAATAACTATAAGTCATGTGTTAAAGGCTTTAATGGAAAAAGTTGACAGGATGCAACGACATATGGGTAAACATTAGCAGAGAGATGGAAACTCTAAGCAAGAATGAAAAGGAAAATGCTTGGAATCAAAAGCACAGAAATAAAGAATGGTTTTGATAGACTCATCAATAGACTGGACATAGGTGAAGAAAGAAGCAATGACCTTGAAGACAAGTCAGTAGAAACTTTCCCAAGCTGAAAGGAAAAGAAAAAAGAATAGAATGCACCAGAATTCATGGACAATTACAAAGATGCAACATATGCACGATGAGAATCCCAGAAAAACAAGAAGATAAAGGAGCAAGAGAATATCTGAATAGGATGGGAATGCACAGATATAAGAATCTAAGGGAACCCAAAGGAGTGTAAATACCAAAATCAAACCACCTAGGCACAGTCGACTACAGAAAACCAAAAAGATAAAGAGAATATCCTCAAAGCAACCAGAGGAGAATCAAAAGCAACTTGCCTGTGGAGTAACAGGGATGATAATAACCCCGAATTTCTCGTCAGAAATGATACAAGCAAGAAGAGAATACAGTGAAGTGTTGCAAGTGTTTTACAAGAAGATAACCCAGCAACCTAGAATTCTGTATTCAGTGAAATTATCCTTCCAACAAGAAGTAGAAATAACAATTTTTGCAGATAAACAGAAACTAAGGAAATTTGTTGCCAGTAGACGTCTCTTGCAAGAAATATTAAAATAAGTTCTTTGGTAAGAAAGAAAAGGATGTAGGTTAAAACTGATATCTAGATAAAGGGAGAAATAAGTGAATGTAAAATAAAATATCTTATTTTTCTTATTTTTAATTGATCTAGTAGATTATTTAAAATAATAATATTAGCAATGTACTGGGTAATTTTAGTTTGTGGAACACTGAAATCAGCAACAGCAACATTATAAATGATGAGAGAGAGGAACTGGGAATACTGTTATAAGGTGCCCATACCCTATAAAGCAGTATAACATTATTTGAAAGGGGATTAGCAGTAAATGTGTACTTTGACCTCCAAAGAAACCACAACAAATTTTTTAAAGAAATATAAATGATATGCCAAGATGGTAGAGCACATGGAATCATATAAAATGCTCAATTAAAACCCAACAAGTCAAAAAAAGAGGGGAAGATAAAAAAGAAACAAACAACAGAGAACATATAATGATTAGAAAACAGTTACAAACTTGTTCTAACTATATCAGTAGCCACTTTAAATGTGAATGGTCTAAATACACCAATTAGAGAGACTGTCAGAGTAGGTTAAAACAAACAAACCAACAAAAAACACAAAAGACAGCTATATGTTGCCTGAAAGAAAACAATTTTAAATATAAAGAAGACAAAGGTTAAAGTAAAGGGATCAAGATATTCCATGGTTAACACTAGGAAACTCCAAGTTAAAACCACAGTGAGAAACATTACATGACTATTAGAATAGATACAATCCAAACAACTGAAACAAAAAGTCCCAAGAGCTGGTGAGTATGTGAAGCAACAGGGACTGGGACCCATTGCCGGTGAGGGTGTGAAATGGTGCAGCCACTTGGGAAGACAGTTACCCGTTTCTCTTAAGTTTCAGCTGTAACATTTCTAAGTATTTACCTGAGTTGAAAACCTGTGTCCACACAAAAACGTACACAGAAATGTTTATAACAGCTTTACCATTGCTAAAACTTGGAAAGAACCAAGATGTCTTCCAATAGGTAAATTTATAAACTGTGGTTCATCCATATAATGCAATATTATTCAGCATTAAAAAAGAAATGAGCTTTCAAACCACGACAAAGGCGTGGAGGAATCTTAGGTGTACATTGCCAAGTGAAAAAAAGCCAGTCTGAAAAGGCTACATACTGTACGATTCCAACTATAGGACAGTTTGCAGAAGACGGCACTATGGAGACAGGCTAATCAGCAGTGGTCCCCAGAGGTTGGTCAGGGGGAGGGATGAATAGATGGAGTACAGAGTTTATAAGGCGGTGGCACTGTTATATTGTAATAATGGATTAAAGACACGACAGTAGGTGTTTGTCAAAATGTACAGAACTGTACAACATGAAAAGTACAACTTAATGGAAATTGTGG
>PVKM010025696.1:0-19798 GCA_004027735.1 Carollia perspicillata | reverse complement strand
TCATGTGTGGGATAAGAATTATAATAAGTTTTGTACAACTTATTATATGGGGTACTGAGGTACAAATCAAATAACTGAAAACATATTATAAACTGTAAGTCGTTCTCTAGAAATTAGTTATTATGAAGGGATGCAACCATAATTGCAATTTAAATCATACACAAGAGTTTCAGGAAATAAATTTAGAGCTTAAATCTAAGTCATAAATCTCTAAAATCTTTATGTTGATCCACCAGAGTCCTCCCATAACCTCTCCTGATGGGGGGAGGGGAGAACTATGTTAGGGCATGATCAAGTTGTTTGAAGAAAATTTTTAAAAGAGGATATAATTATGATTTTCATGCAAACACCAAATAAAATATCACCAAATATTTTTTATTTAATTCATGAATTAATGAGGGAGCCAGTGAGATGTCACAACTGGTCAAAGGAGATTTGAATGAAACACAGGTTTACATAAGGTGAAGTAAGGCTTCAATGAGTTTACTTGCAAACAGACACAAAAACTTATCTATCCCCAGGCAACAGTCAATTGCACTCTAACAGACCCAACAAATGTGTAATATGGAAAGAATCATTTACATTAATATCAGTTTTATATGACTTGAAGAGTTCTCAAATAGCTCAAGGAAAATGAAAGGAAAGGACAATTTTAATTTTAATGAGTGCAACAGTCAATTGCACTCTAACAGACCCAACAAATGTGTAATATGGAAAGAATCATTTACATTAATATCAGTTTTATATGACTTGAAGAGTTCTCAAATAGCTCAAGGAAAATGAAAGGAAAGGACAATTTTAATGAGTGAGCTACTGAAGATACCTACAACTATAGATACACATCCTTTTAAAAGTTTTTTTTACAATTTTTCCTAACAGAGCTGTCAAAAAGAAGACAACAGACTAAAAATTGGAGCAACTTATGCTAAGCACCACATCACCAAACCCAACTGAGACTTAATCTCATTACACTTCATCTCTCCCAGAAACGGAATCTCAAACCATTCACTCAGGAATGTCTTGATCAGGACTAGTTAGGAAATCTGCCTGATGGACCCCTGCCAGCCCCTAAGGAAATAACTTTGCAATGATCAACCCACTTTTCCAACTAGTATAACTGCCTTCTGCCTATAAGTCTTTCATTTTGTACAGCTCCTCAGAGATCCTTTCTACCCACCAGATTGAATGCTGCCCAATTCATCAATCATTAAATAAAGCCAGTAAGATCTTTAAAACTTGCTCACTTGAATTTTGTCTTTTAACAGAGTTAAGCAGGTTAAGCCAATAACTAATTAGTTATAAGGTCAATGCTGAGTACTTTCTATGTGTTTAAAGGACAGAGTGGGAAGGGAAAAGCGGCATGTACCACTTACACATCTGAACATCAAGGCACTGAAATTTGGGTTACGGAGCTGTGGAAAGTGAACAAGCCACAGAAAATTCTGCCTTCTCTTTCTTCTGCCTTCAGTCACTTTCCTCCACCCTGTGCTCTGGTCCACCAGTTCAGAGCTACGTAATGCCCTGACTTAAGGAAGGCTGTCTGTAGCAATCAAATAGAAATATTTAAATTATACACGGGAGTTGCCTACAGGGTTCCTGGCAATTTCCAAAGCGAGTTTTTTGAAGCTCCTCTTAAAGAATCTCTGTGAAAGTCCCTGTAATTGTCTGTAGAGCATTTCAATGCCCTACACAGGAGGTCACAGCAGCAGGCCAGGTGCACACCACCCCCTTGAACAGCTCAAAGACAGAGGTTTCGTATGAATAGGGGAGGTAGGAGAAAGTGGGAGGGAGGGGACTGGTTAGCCCTTAGTTTTCAGGGAGTAAAAAGAATCTTTATTATCACCACCACTAACAGTAGCTAATTCACAGACTGAAAACCTTTACAAAGCTTGACGCAGCTATAAAATCAGTGGAATCGTTTTGAATGCATCTGCTTCAGACAAAATTATATGAGGAATAAAAGGAATCAGCCAAAACTTTTTAAGTGTATTTAGCTGGACAATTTCCAATTATCTTTAAACAAGTTTTTTAAGTTCTGATAAGGTAAACAAAATGACCAAACACTTTATAAAAATGTGAATCTCTGTAGCACATTTTGTATCCACTTAATAAGATTAAAAACATGCCTTTCCTGTTTCCAATGATTTTACTCATTTGTTGTTATTGTATGATGTCTTATATAATACATGTGGTCAATCATTAGCTCTGATTTAAAGCCCTGTATTTGGTCAGGAATGTAACCTCCTAAATTGCAACATAGCTTGAAGGGGAAAAGAGAGATGTGCTTTACATTACTGCATTTTATTACAAGATTTCCCAGAATGCCCTTTGTAAAAATTGAAATGTTCGTACAATAAAAAAGATTCCCTGATTTTTAGATTGAGGAAATAATTAAGTGACTTTTGACATTGAAAAGTGACTTCTCAAGATTATATATATAGATATATTTGTATTTAATACTATATGCAGAATAGTATTTATACATATATAAAATGTGTGTGTGTGTGTGTTGGTGTTTGTGTGTGCATTTGTATGTACTGAGTCAATTCTGTTTCTTTGGAGAACCCTCACTAATGCAGATTTTGGCCCGATAATGGTTCTTGAAAAACAGAATCTTATGAATGAGTGTCTGAATTGGTTCTGGGGTCTCTGCAATTTGTTCTTTGAGCTGATGAGATGTCAAAGGCATTAATGACTATTTCCTGTAATAAAGAGCGCACTGAAAGATGATGCATGATGTCACAATAGAAATATGCAAAATATCACCACTGGATACTGCTAGTCAAACACTTATAAGAAGCAAGGTTCTTGGTGCTCAAGCATTTGATACATTAGAACATTTTCATCAAATGGCAACTATGAGAGAAGACCCCTAAAAAACCAGAATTATCTTCTAGAGGACAGGCCTCCTTTAGAACAGGCTTCCCGCACTAGGTTAGTGTTCTGGGAACCTATCTGTATCAGTGTGCCAGCTGGTGTTGTTGTGAGAGGCTGTGTTCCACTTCAGTTAATTTTTTTGAAGACTCTTTCAATGCATTGGCCCATTTCATGATGGGTGATTTACCAGTGTACCCACCCACACCACGCTGAGTGTTCAGCAGTTTTTGACCAAAAATGGCATGATCTTTGTATCCCACACTCCGTGTTCACCTGATCTCACTCCAAGTGACTTTTTCTTTGTTTTCCCAGATTTAAAAAGTCCTCAAAGGGAAACTTTGCCAATGTGGAAGAGGTGAAACAAAAAATGGCAGAAGCACTAAGAGGCATCAAAATTGAGTTCAAAAACTGTTTTGAGCAATGGAAAATCATCTCAGTAGATGTATCCCATCAAATGGGGAGTACTTTGAAGGTGACTGAAGCTTAAACGTATAAAAAGAAATACACAATTTTTATAAATAAGTCCTGGGGGTGGTTCAGTCCCCCTCAGTGTAATGAGATTGGCTGGTTACTACTACTAATGCTGCTGGACAATGTGGGGAAAGAAAAGGATAACTCAGGGATTCAAACTCCCAGCTCAGAGAACACATAAATAACCTGAAATTTTCTTAAGTCTTCCCTGAAAATAATTTTTACATCCAATAGCCAGAGTGATTAGGTTTCTGAAAACTGAACATCTATGTAATGAGGGCTATTCATGTTGTAAAGGCCCAAATGGAAGCCACTGGAACTGCCTCTACCTAGGGAAGTAATAGGCCAAAAGAAATGCTATGTTCCTGGAAGGGTTCCAGAGATTGGTGCCCACAACAAGGGCTTGAAAGTGCAGGGTAGTAACTCATTCCCAGTGTATGCCCGTTGGGCTTGCTTACTTGACCCGTGAAGGAAACACATGGATCTTGGAGAATGACAGTGGATCGACATGAACTTAACCGGGTGGCGACTGTAACTGCAGCTGCTATTTCAGATGTAGTTTCATTGCTTGATCAAATGTGCACATCCCCTAGCACCTACTAGGCAGCTGTTGATCCGGCAAATGCTTTTTTTCTTGATGCCTGTTAGTAAAGACAGCCAGATCAACCTGCCTTCAGCTGGCAGGGCCTTCCTACCTTGGGCGTGTATCAGCTCTCCAACTCTATGTCCTGATTTAGGGACCTTAATCACCTTTCTCTTCCACAATGTATCATGCTGGTCCATTGCATTGATCACATTATGCCCATTGGACCTAGTGAGCAAGAAGTAGCAACTACTTTAGACTCATTGGTAGATACTCACCTGTCAGTAGATTGGAAGTAAATTCAACAACAACAAAAAAAAATCAGAGGACTTGACCTCAGCGAAATTCCTAGATGTCCAACGACCTGAGGGGATCCTGAGATATCCTTGCTAAGGTGCAGGATAATGTGTTGCATGTGGCTCTTACAAGCCAACAAAAGGCACAACACTTAGTGGGCCTCTGGAGTTTGGGAGCAACACATTCCTCATTTGGGTTTATAACTCTAGCCCATTTACTGAGCAACCTGATTGCTGCTGGTTTTGAGTGGAAGAGAGAGAAGGCTCTCCGGCAGGTTCAAATCACCATGTAACCTGCTCTGCCCACTGGGCCATGCGATCCAGCAGATCCCACGGTGTTTGAAGCGGCAGTAGCAGATAGGAATGCTGTTTAGAGCATTTGGTAGCTACAGGTAAACCATTGTGTAGGCCCTTAGTATTTGGGAGCAAATTCCTGCTTATCCTTGGCAGAAAAATAGCATTTTGCTCATCACTGGGACTGAACAGTTCACCAGGCCATTAAGTTATGATGCAAACTCTGCCGTTCATCATGAATTGGATCTTGTCTGACCGAGTAAGTTGTAACATTGGGCGTTTGCGGCAGCACGCCACCGTCAAAAGGAAATGGCATGCCCAAGATCTTGTGCCAGGCCCCGCAGGCACAAGGGAGTCACGGGAGAGAGTGGCCCGATCCCCATGGCCCCTCTCCCCCTGCATTACCTTCTCTTTCCTCACATATAAGGCCTCATGGGAAGTTCCCTGAAATCAGCTAACTGAGGGGGGGAAAAATCTCAGAGATTACACTGAGTAATGTAGGTGGGCCTCGTCCAGTCAGTTGAAGAGCAAAAAGTGAGGTTTTCTGGGGAAAAAGGAATTTTGTGAGCCAATTCCTTTAAATCTCAATCTTTATCGCTCTCTTTATCTCTCCCCACACTCTGTGTGTGTGTGTGTGTGTATGTGTGTGTGTGTGTGTGATTTGCCAAAGAGAGAGAGAGAGAGAGAGCCTGCCTTACAGCCATAAGACAATATAATTTAATGGTTTCTGTATGGTCTTGATCTAGTTGTATAACTTTTTTAAAGCTTCAGTCTACATTCTGATAAAATGAGAATGGTGATATCATTAGGGGCTTAAGAGGCTTAAGTGAGGTAATTTGTGTAACATTTAGTACTCTTGACTGATCATTATTAAGCAAGCTTTGGTCTAGAATCCCTGATTATAAATAAAGGTAGAGTTAGCTAAAATTAGGTGTCCACGAGAGCTAGTTGAATGGGAGATCGGGTGCCTTCTCGGCCTGTGGCATCTCCAGGGGGTCACTCGTGTCTTGGGCTAGATGAAGCTCCTGGCATTTTCTAGTTTCATTCTTTGGTTCCAACAGATAGGCATCTTTCATATGCCCCCTCCCCACAAACACACATTATATTCTAGCCTATACCTCCATCTCCATGGTGTCCAGGAACTCGGGCAGCAGACCTCACATAGATGGCCAGTCCATGTGAGAACAGTTCTCCTAGTGCCCTGAGTGAACTGTAGGGAGGGTAACAAAGGACGTGGAGATGGAGAGTGAGGAAGTGAGTTGAGCCCTGATTGTACTTGAACTAGGCATTGGTGTTCTCTGGAGCCAGGAAGAAAAGAAGCAGGAGGAGAGAATTCAAAATGGTACCTGAAGTTGGCTAGGTCTGGAAATATCAGCAAGGGAATGAAACAGTAAGGCAGCAGGGGGCTGGGGGGTGGGTGCTTTCCCTGGAATTTTGGCCCAAGATGACATTGCTTTAAATCCTTTATAAAAATAAAAGAGAAAATTAATTTTATTGGACAAAGGCTACTGCTTTCAATTCTCCCATGGCAAAACAAAAGAAAGGAAGAAAGAAAGAAAAAAAAGCAAGGGATTCATTTCTGGACTTTGCCAAATCACAGGAAAAAAAACACATAAGAAGGATAATCTAATTCCCAAGCGGCATGATAGAAAACATCAGAATGAATGAAATCTAAGCCTGAATGCAAACATCCGTGGAATTTTTTTCTTACAGGAAGAAAAAAACAGTGAGATTAAGACCTACAGCATCTGAAAGAGTGGGTTAATCAGAATAACAAGTATTTACCCGAGTTTTGTAACTCAAATGGCACTCCCACATGTCACAGATTTTCTGAAACAACATCCTTGAGAAACCACAATGTTTGCTCCGTGTTTCACTCGCACGTAATATACCCGTGAGTATTGGTTGTGCCTTCCCAGACCTCTTTCATTTCTCCTCTGCTGCAGAAAACTTCTTCCCTACAAGAATCCTTACAGTGGTTCAGGCGGGGCTGCCCTGACACCAGGTGGCCCTGTGCCTCTTTCGCAATAGAGGCCTCACCCGCTGCGGCACTTCAGCCCTCAGGCCAGAGGGAATTGCTCAGAAATGGGCATGTGAGGCGGATGATCAGAGCCGTCCCTGTGGCTTGATACACGGACTTTAGGAAAGAGCAGGGCCTTTCTAGTTCTCTAGGGTCATGAAAGCTGAGGATCGGAAATCCCAGAGAGGCTTGGAGTCCCCCTTGCCATTGCACGTAGGCGGTGCCTGCTGAGAACAAAGATGGTGAAGAGGGAAGGATTCAGACGAGACGTGAAGAGAGAGAGACTCAGCTCTGACGACACCTTTCCAACAGGGAGCTGCGCTTCCACGGGACTAGCACCAATACAAAAGGGGCTGCACAAGGGGTGCGGGCCCCAGAAGGAATGCCTTTCCTGTTCACCTCCTGAGGTGGGCCCATGGAGGAGCAGGCAAATAAACCTTCCTGTCCCCAGAGTGCAGCCCAGTAGCCAGCATGGCTCCCCAGGGAACTCGCTGCCCTGCCACACGGGGCACCCGTCTGCCTCTGTCCAGAATCAGATGGTGACTGCACTGACGACTCGGCTCCTCTCCCGCTTTGAATGGGAGTTTTCGGCGACAAGTCTCCGCAGATAAAATCTTACTTAACTGAGGCCGCATAAAAGGACATGTCCCCACCTTCCCCAGTACCTTCTATGTCTCTAAGTCATAAACCTCAGCACAATTTCTAAAAGAGCTACTATAGGTACAATTACAGGAGATAGAAGGAGGGACAAATATGTACTTGAACTTAAAATAGACCCTCCTATGAGGGGCTCATCATGATAGTCTTAAATGGAAGCTTAAACTGGTGAGCGTGTGGTGTGAGAGAGAGAACAAAAGATAGAGAGAGCAACTATGTTTGGCACCAGCTCAAGCCCTCAACCTATGACCCTTGAAGGCAGAAGGGTGAATGCCAGGGGACTGGAGTGGGGGTGATTAGAGTGACAATTTCCATCTCAAAAATCAAGGCCTACCTTACTCGGAGGCACAAATGGAGCAGCCAGCATACTTGTACTTAGGCCCCAAGGCAACCCAGTCCCAGTCCAATGTGAGAACAGGGGAAAAAAGGAATGAAGCAAAGGGCAAAAATAACGAGGGATTCAAACATGTTATTAAAACCTAAAAGAAATGAAACAGATCAAGTGGAGGGAGAGTTGAGAGGGAGCTGTTTTAATGTTTATGAAAATCTTAATCTAAAAATTGAAATCTCTCTGAAAAAGACATTTTCTGGCCTTTAGGTGAATGGTCGTTCTTATGAAAGGTTGGGAAAGACTAAAAGAAGAACCAAAGAGTAGACCTGGGGCCAAATTTCAGTGCTACCATGTGCCCATTATAATACCTTATTTAAATGCATAGGCCTCACCTTGTGAACAAGGAGTAAAGTGAGGATAACGCTGCCCCCTTTAAAGGACTATTGAGAGGATGCCAACGTGCACGTGAAGGGACTGGTGTAGTCTCTGGTAGGCAGTCAGTTCAAAGAGTTCGAGCTTTCATCTTCCTCTTCCCTGTGCTGTGGCTATGTCCCCGGTGCCCCGGCCAGGGCTTCTAAGTACTAGTGCCATACTTATGCCCTGATTCTGGGACAAGACTCTGACGCCAGTGGACACGTGTCACAGCTCAGGTGTGTGCATTACAAATGGCGGCCGCAGGGCTAGGAGACTCTAGACTCCTCCTAGAAAGAGGAAGGTAGTAGATGGGCTGACCCAGCACCAGTGGAAGTCCACCTGCCACGCTGGCATCACCTTTTACTGGGCCCCAGCTGTTCTCCAGCTACCATTTTTATGTTCACAACAAGCAACTCATGGGGCTTAAGTGGAATTGCAGAGTGAGAACCATCCATAGCAAATACCTCCTTTCCAAAACCATAGGCTGGGCCCCAGGCCAAACAGCAGGACACATGCCTGCCTCTGATTTCCTTGAATCAGCTGCCAGTGGCTCTGCAGCTCTGCTCCCCAGGTTTCTGGTAAAGCAGCTTAAATCTTCATGTAAGCTGTGCCCGTACATACACAAAGGAATGGCAGGTTTGCCAAAACACTTCCAGCGTACCCTATCGGATAGAGGGTCACAGGGGCAGGAGGGCGATTAGCCCTGCACCCACAGATGTGTAGACACAGATCTTCTTGAGTGCCTTAAAGTACTGGGTGTCGTGCACAAACAGAGGAATGGGCAGTTACTATTTCTCGATAACATCTTTTTCTAATTTCAAAAGTAATGCAAATTTAATGTCGAAATGTAAAACCATGTGTTAGGGTAATTAACATTAGCTCCTATAACAAAGAGCCTCAAAATCACAGCAGATTAACAGACTAAAAATGTATTTTTCGCTCACAGAAAGTTGAAGAAAGATGTTCCTAGGCGTGTGGCTCTCTTTGGTGACTCCCTTCAAGCAGCGACTCCCGCATCCAGGATTCTTCTGTCTGGCTGTGCTGCGGTCCCCAGGCCCTCAGAGCCTGCAGCTAGATCTTTTGCATCATTTGACCTGTCAACCAGAACAGAGAGAGAGAGAGAGACAGAGAGACAGAGATAGAGACAGAGAGACAGAAACAGAGAGACAGAGACAGCGACAAAGACAGAGACAGAGAGAGAGAAAGAGTCTCTCAGGATTCTCTAAAGCCAGGCCTGTAAGTCACTACTTTTTCAACATTCCATTGGCCAGAGTTGATCTCAGGGCCAACGTAGAAGGTTTCCCCACAAGGAGACTGGGAAATATGGTTTTCCATGTGTCTAAGTGGAAAATGACATGGCACTGCTAACACAGAGCTCTGCCTCTGCCCCACCACCTAACAAGTACTCAGGGTGCAGCAGAGATATATACAATACTTACAAATATACAATATAATATACTTGCAAAATGGCATTATACAACCTGTACCCTTTTATAGCATTGTTTAAACTTTGCAAGTTAACTATAAATATTTCTCAGTAACCCGATTTTAAGAAGCTACAGTGTATTGTTCTGTGTGGGTTACCATAATTAATTTTGTCAATCTGTTGTGAGACTGTTTCTGATCTAGTCATCTAGTTTTGGTGTTCTTTCATAACTTGTGATGTAATATAAACATGTGTAATATCTCTGATTATTTCTCAGGAAAAATTCCCAGAAGTAAATTTTTAAATTAAAGATAGTGTATTTTCTTAGGGTTGATAAAATGGCTTCACAATGCTTCCTTTCCTAGGATTTTACTTTGGGATGTTTAACCTCCCTGGCAATATTGAGTTCTTTGCAGACAATTCTAACTTTCTAGTGGTGTCCTTGCTAAAATGCACTCATCAGCTTCTATTTGCTAAGAAAACAGACTTAACTTTGATAAGTTGGAAGGGAAAATGCAAAGTCATGGGGACTGAGTTTGGCTGAACCCATGCTACACACCAGACACAATGCAATATGCTTTACGAAGAATTACATTTACCGTTTATGACAACCCTGAGAGGTAAGTGTTATCCTAGTATTGTGAAGAACACTAAGATTCAGGGAAGCTCAGTCTTTTGCCCAAGACTGTTAACGGTAGAGTCAACACTCAAAACAGGACATGCTTCGGGCAGAACTGTGAGACTGATGAAGGAGACGTGTTCTCTGTTCCCTCCCCTTCCTCACCTTTGGGGGGCCATGATTCCCCTATCTCTAGCCCTGTTACCTCACCAAAGCAGGAAAAGGTGCCATGCGGGTATGACAAAGGGCACTCACTGGTCAGAGAATCAGTGAGCTGGGATCCTGTCTTGATATTTTTCAACCAATATGCTACACTTACCTTGGTGAATCTCTTTTCTTATCTGTTGAAAGAGGCATTCAGACCAGATAACCTCCAAGTCTGTTCAATGTCCCCAAGTCATAAGAAAGAGAGCCCTGGATTTGAAAGTCCAAAGACCAGGACTTGAGGCTCAGCTCTGTCACATGCATGTGGAGTAAACCTGGCGAGTCACTACCACCTCGAGTCTCAGGCTCCCTGGCCACAAATGAGGAATTGAGGCCACATGTATTTCAGATTCTGTACAGGTCTGGTTCCAGAACTTTCTGCAAAGCCTAGCCAAAGACCTGACATATAGTAGAATACAATAAATGTTTATTGACTATTGGCTCTTCAAGTGTCTCCATTCTGACAGCCCCCAAATGTGCCAAACATATACTTAATCTCATGGAATTTGGCTCCTGCCTACCCTGAGTTATTCCACAAGAGAGACAGGCTTGTGATGCAGAATATTAGCTATGCCACCATGTCTATGTCCACAACTAATTAATCTAGACACATGATTTTTCTATAGCTGTCAAGGGCTTCACTTGGTTGTAAATAAAGGTTTACTAGGAAAATAAGCTCAAATATTTGGCGCTCCTATGCTTCCCCTACGAGTCCCAGTGGAAGAAGACCATAGAAAGAGTGACTTGTGGTACCAGCTATTTTTGAACTCCTGGCTTGCCTTCCCTTTTTGGGAATTTTGGCAAGGTACTCCACATGCAAATCCAGAGACCCGAGTCCACTACTCAGCCTTGGGAAATAAGCCAAACGTCATAGTGGAATTACAGTTCTGACACCATGGTTCCCAATCTTTTGGAGTTCAAAGACCTCTTGGACAACCTGCTTAGAGGCTATATATGGCCTCTCTCTAGAAAAATTCATACATACACACACAGGTAATTTTTGAAATATTAAACATTGATCATAGTCCCGAGGGAAGGATCGTAGGGGTCCTTTGCTGAGACAGACACTAGCCTGCATTGTGGAGACATCTGGAGAACTGCTAGAGAGAGGCCAGAGCAGCTGGGGCTGTGGGATTCTAGTTGGATTTGGACCAGTATGGAGGCATTTGGATGTTTTAACACCCAATATAGATGTGCTAGTGTAAACCACTTTAATAGCGGATTTGCAGATACACATAAAATTTTGTATATAAATTCAGGGGATTTGGGGATCTCTTAAAGTTTCATGGATACCAAATAAAGAGTCCCTATATTGTTTAGCTTTCCTTCTGAAAAATAAAATAAAGTAAAACCATTTGTTTATGTGATTTAGGTGTACACACTTTCACTTTTGAGGTGATTTCGCACCTACAAAATGAGTGAATAGGACTTTCCTGCTATCAGAAGTTCTTTCCATAACATCGAGTCTATGGTCAGTGACTTAGAGAGGGCCTGGACCTCTTATGTACTTGATTGTTGAAAAAGTTCAAATGCTGGCTCCTCAAACCCTTTTATGGAGCTAACTAGGGTATAAATAAGTTGGCATGGGGTCAACCAGGCCGAATAGCTTTCTAAAATGAGTCATGAACTGCTATGAATTAAAAACTTGTTTTGCAGTCATGAGAGATAGAGGACAGCTGGTCACCACAATATGTAAAGTGACCTTTCCTGGGTTTACATGCCTTGTTGAATCATCCCTTTGGCCTTCATTACTCCAAGCAAGCAATTTCAGTTTCTTTACCTTCTCCTCTTCAGCCTTAATTTCAGGCTGAAAGAGATTAGCAGAGATCTAGACCTGGAACTGGAGAACAACTCCCACCAAAGTGAGTTGACAGAAGGTATTCTTTCACTAATAGACGATCTTCCTGCATTCAGTTGTTAGTTATTTCCACAGCTCTGAGTTCTTTCCATAAAGTATCCAGCCATGCACTATGAAAAATAGAGACATTTATTGAAGAAGATACAAGAAACATTGTACATAGGACAATGATGCCTCAGTCTCCTTCAAAGTAGGCACCTTGGGACCTCACAATTCTCACATTGTCATTGGTAGTGGTTTGAATCAAGTCATTAGCAACCATAGTACAATGTTCCTTCTGCTCTATTAGCAGAAGCCACAGAATGAATTTTGCCATGACATGTTTCCTGCCAAGATCCTCTGTCAAAATCTCAGACACAGTAGGTTTTGGAATCCCCAGATCAGCTTCTAGTTCTCACACTGTCAGTCACTGATCTTTGGTGATTGCAGCCCATACACATTCAACATTCTCAGGTGTTCTGCTTGTTGCAGGCCTTCCAGAGTGTGGATCACTTTCAACAGATTCTCAACCATCTTTGAAGCATTTGTGCCACACATATTTGTGCTTCACTCATTGCATCATTCCCAAAGGCCTTCTGAATCATCCTAATAGTATCTGCGGAGGAATGTTCAAGCTTACTGCAAAATTTGGTGCAGATACATTGCTGTACCTACTCAGTCATTTTGAATGCAATGGACACACAGTGCATATACTCACTCAACAGCATCTACCGCCCCCACTGACTAGTACAGTGAAGTCGTCATCGTTCACACATGCACCTCCCAGTCCACTCTCCTTGGCTGCCAGGTTACATTGATGTTGCACAAATTGTTCTTGTTATATTAACAATGGCTGGACTTTACTAAAGATTACAATAAGTGCATCAATTATAAACCATTAAAATTCCTACTTGACCTTAATAATGGGCCATCAGTATTTTCACCTTTGTGCATGTGGATTTTGGCTATATCCTTCTAGAATATAAAGGATTTTCTATATAGCATCCCTTCTTGAGCAAACACATTTCAAAACACTTTGTAAAAATATAATAAAAACAAAGAGAAAAAGGCAATAGAATGAAGAAGGAGGAGAAAGTGGAGGGAGAGGTGGAGGGAGAGTGTGAAGGAAGAGCAGAGGGAGAAGAAAATTGGACGGAGTTCTCCCAGTTCATTTATAGCATGTGCAGTGATCAGCCTTTAAGGTCGCAAAAGGGAGCAAGTCCTACTGAAGTGAAAGTAGAATTCCCCAAAAGTAAACTTAAACTCAAGGTGAGCATAGCACCCAAGACTCAAAACCCAACATTCTATTCTATTCATAGACTAGGTATTTTAAATCCATAATATTTGAAGCAGTGGGTAAAAGAGTGCTTTGACTCATCCTGTCATTTATACAAAGAATCTATAAATTCATAAGGGGAATTATATTCATAAAAATCAGTAATAATAGAAATGATGAAGCATCATCTGGTCCAGAACTCAACCTTCATAGACTGAGGCCATCTGTCCTTTAAGTTCAAGAAAAGTCCATAGTCATTTGTCTCAGGATAAATCCATGCAGCTTCTGAATGGAGCTGAAGTACATGTGTTTCTCATTCCTCCAAGATTTAAGCTCCCCAAATTCTACTCAGAAGAGCAATCAGATGTCAGTGTGACAACTTATACTCTCCTCCCTCATGCTAAATTAAGTCCTTGTACTTCAAGAATCCATTAAGGTTGGCGGCCCACCCCAGGCCACAGTTATCAGAGCTATGACCCAGGAGAGAGAGGGTCTCACAACTCTACAACTGGCTCACAGTGAGCAATGCCTATTTCCCCTCTTCAGCTGGCATCTGGGTCACCAGCACTTCCTTGGCCTGTTGGTCTCTTTTTCTTCCTCTTATTATTTTTTTTAACTGAGTACCCAACAGCTGGAATAGCTTCCTAAAACCCCTTCTTTGTTTCTCCCTGAAGTGATGATGAATTTATGGGTTTGCTTAAGAAAAATGACCCAGGACTTCTGGCTGCTGGATTCTGTGCTTTGTTCCCCAGATTATAGAAAAGGCTTATACCTTTTTCAAACACACCAAATTATCCCTAGATCAAAGTCAAAGTCCTTGAAACAAGTGATAAATGATAAGACCTACTGGCCCTTGACTATTCCTAAAAGGGATTCAGTGGTGAAATCTGGTTCCAATAGTGGTAACAGAAGTGAAATACTTTATAATCCTATCATAATGAGAAAGGATCAGACCCTCAGGAGTCCAGCAGACTTTTATTGGACTGGTCATTATGCTTAGAGACCATGGGGTGTATCTCAACATGCATATTCACTACTGGGGTTATTTTTTAGCTTTACTCTTAGTATCTATGATTTTAAAATGTTAAGAGTATAATTTTGAATACTTTGAGTAATTGATGGAGTGAGATGTTCTGAAGAGTTTATTTTTTAATAGCCAGAAAACTATTATTCCTGTATATCACATTGGAAGTTTCCATGGCTACAAGCAAATATTACTGTGAGCAGAAAGAGCATTCAAATAAGAGTCAAGAGAAGAAGGTTTGATTCACTGATTCTTCCCCTGACCTTCTGGGTGATCTGAGCTGACTCATCTTCCCACCAAGGGTCTCATTTTCAATGTGTCAGGGGAGAGGCCTGGACTCTGTGACCTCTTTAGATTCCTCTGCCCCCCATACTACTATCCCACGTCTTTGCCTTAGGGACAGAGGACCCTGGTGGATCTTTCTGTGAACATGAAGGACCTCAAAGAGGGCCCCTGCACCGATTCTTCTCATAACACTGAAGATGCAGGAAGGGATTGGGCTGGGTGTGCCCTTTCCGTGGAAGATGTGTGTTGTTTTGTTTTCAGCCAAAATGTAACATTAATTCCACAATTTGGTTTAATAAGCATTTGTTTTCGAGGACTTTCTAAATGCAAGCAGCTGTTCCCGGTGCTTGCAGGTGCGGTAAAAACAAAATTAAACTGGCCTTCAGGAACTTACTAGGAAAAATGTGACATACACAGATAGCAATTTTAGGATGCAGCCTGGGACTAGCACTGAAATAGGGGTAAAAAAGACCGACTCTCTGGGAGGGAGATACACAAACTAAAGGAATCTAGCTGAAAACATTGAGCAGATACAGTTGAAGAAAACTTGTTTCTAGTGTTCTATAAGTCTTCTTAAAGAGTAGTTTCATGGGAAAAATACCTGCATTGACCGAGGGCTCTGGATATTGACGTTTGGGGCTCATGGCTTTGTAATTACCAGCCCAGATCAGGACAGCCCTGCCAAATGGGCCAAGAGGAAATGTATTCTCTTGAAGGTTTCCTGATCCTGTCTCTGACAGGTTGCATGAATGCCCAGGCTTTAAACCCACATGACTGCTAAAAAACAGTTTGGCACTAAGGATGACTTCCTACTGGAAATGACCAAAAACATGGGTTAAGAGTGAAAGGGTTAGAACATCTTCTCAGAAGATCAAGGAGAACAAGAGACACCCATCCCTCTGAGGCAGGCGGAGAGGGAAGGGGGAGGCAGATGCCCCTGGGGACCCCTTCTGAGTCCTAGATTGCAAGGACTGCAGTGGCACACACGTGCAGGTGCGGTTCGGTTTGCTGCCTCTCTGAAGGTCGGGACTCTTGTCATCACCAAAAGCCTTCCAGTCAGTAGCCCCCTGCTGCTCTCCAGCTTCTTGAATATGGAGTTGTTCTGTTCAGATTGTGGTCTGTAAAGTAGCTCCCCAGGGACCTTATTCTGGGGTTTAAATGTCCCACTCTAGGCCATCACAACTTTTGTTTACTAGAAATACTCTCCTGCTCCAGGTGGGGTGAAGATGGAGACCATTCAGTTGGAAATTGGAACCAAGGCCCCAGAATAGGGACATACCAGCCAGAGGCACTTGTGCTAATACATTTGAATAGAGTTCAAAGGACTATGAGGCTGGTATTTTTCTTTTCTTAATGAGGATGTTGGTGGAAAGAAACCCGGTATACTTTTGCTGACAGAGACCATTGTTGTAGGGGGAAAGACCACAAATTAAGTTGGAAATAGCCTTGCATGGACTGAAAGTCTGTACTGGAAACCAAATGAAGTGGGGGGATGGCTTTTGCTCACAGACTTGTTTTTATACAGGGTTATATCCCATGATTCCCTTGTGCACAGAAGGGGGTGGGAATTAGTCTTGGACACTCAGATAAGGGTGAGGGTCAGGGAGGAGAGAATTAAGGTTGTAAGTTAGTAAAACTACATGGGCTATTTATAAGGTGTGCTGATAACAGTGAGAGGGTCAGAATGTAAACACCAGAAAAACTTTAAAGGATATTTATATTTGCTGAGATGTTTGACTTTCTTTAATCAGCAGTGTATGGGATCAGGGGCTCTGTCTGCAGGTGGTGGTGGATGACTTCATCCTTTCCCCCATGGGGCCGGCCTCAGGATTGGAAGCTCAGACTTTCGAGTCTTTTTATGTGGTAGTCCTTCCTTAGTTTTTTTTTTTCTTTCTTGCCTGTCAGGATGGAGGTAGTAACTCTCTTTCTGATCTCTCAAATAATTGATATATTTTTTGAAGAACTACTTTCCAAGTTAACCGACGTAGTCCAACTAGAGAATTTCTCTACCCCAGAGGCAACTTTTATTCTCCTTGCTTGATGTTTTCATGCTGACATGGTTACTGAGCAATAAACTAGCCTTTCTCTCTAGCTTTAACCAGGCCCTTTCTGGGCCTTTCCCTTGGTGCAGTTAGTATATTAACAACAGAGCACATGGTAGTCTTTCTCCTTCTCTCTTTCTTTGGCCCCATTCTCCTGACAATGACATTGGCCATGTCCACACTGCAATCCCTGATTCTACCAAGACACCTAGGAAGTAGGGAGTGGATGGGGAGCACACCTGAGACTATGTGTCTCATCCACTATTTGAATTCGGCTTCCTCTATAGTAAAAATGACATTTGATACCCATCTGCTCAATTATTATGTAACTATATATAAAGATAGGGGACGAAGAAAGTCACCGATGGTTCACACATAAACTTCACCTATTCCCCGTGACCCAGGAGAAATCACAGGGGTTGTCCCAACTGGATCCCCTCCCCTGAGTGATGAGCAAGGCTACACAGCAAGGATGCCCTCACACAAGGTGATTTGGACCCCGATTCTGTCACTTACTAGCTATGAGAACTTGGGAAAGGTATTTAACTTCTCTGATCCTTGATTTCCCCATCTAAAAACAGGGAATGAAAAATAGCTATCTTCTCATATTCTGTGTCATTCTGTAAAAATAACAATATCATAAGTTTATGGAAAATATCAAGAATAATCCTTTGTATTAAATAACTAAATAAATAAGTATTAAATAAATAAATAGTACTAATGGTTAGACAGTCTTTCTTCATTTTCAAGCTACATCGATACCCAAGAATCATTTGCAAGTGGTTTTGGCAGTCAGTCTTTCCTCAAAACTCCTAGATACATAGAGATGCACAACACACCTAGACACATACACATTCTTGAACAAGTCTGATACACCTGGGCACGATTCCCAGATCAGCTCTTTGGAAGATGCCCAGCACATACATGAAGGTCAGAGCAAAATCCTCAGGACATTGCAAATAAGAGACAAAGGATGAGAGATGTCAATGGCTCATAACATGCTGCAAGGGCGCCCTTTGGCAGGTGATGCCTAAGGAAGGAAAATGATAAAAATAGACATGGTTATCAAGAACAAAGATTGGCCCTGGCTGGTGTAGCTCAGTGGATTGAGCGTGGGCCTGTGAACCAAAGAATCAGGGTTTGATTCCCAGTCAGGGCACATGCCTGTGTTGCGGGCCAGTTCCCAGCAGGGAATGCATGAGAGGCAACCATACATTGATATTTCTCTCCCTCTCTCCTTCCCTTCCCCTCTAAAGATAAATAAATAAAATCTTTTTAAAAAAAGAATAATGATTGCAAGTTTGGTAAGAAGTGTCAGAAAGTATGACTGACATAGCTTAACCATCAAGAGGAAAAGGTGGGTGGCCAGAGTTACAAGAAAAAATCCTCCAAACATCTTAAGAATGAGAAAACAAAATTTCCTAGGACCAATCTATTACAGAGTGAAGCTCTGAAAATAGATCAAAGTTGGGCTGAAAGGAAAGGAGAAGGACATCAAACAATAGCAGAGGTGGTCTTATATTGGGTGCACCCACAGAAGGGACTGTGAATGTGGGGAGCCAAAAATCCAGGGACAGAAGCCCACTGGGGAGTAAGCAGCAGGAAAAGCTTGTGAGAACTTATGTTTAGGTACTGAGACACAGAACATTTCAGATCTGCACTGCTCTCAACTGGATTGAAGATTTACAGCATACCTCAAGTTGAAGGTAAACTAGAGATAATCTAGCCCTATATACTCGCTGGTTCTGGGAGGCAGAGATAAAGCTCTTGCATAGGAAAAGTATTTAAGAGTTGGGGGGGAAATGGGGGCACGGGATTACAGAATGCAATTTATATATTGTAACATAATGGAGTTACAGTTTTTTTAAAGGCATGAAAGTGGAACTTCCCAATTTTCTTTTTTACTTGTAGAATCAGTCATCTTTATTTGTTGAGCCACCTCAGATCCTCCAGTCTTACCTGTCTCTTAGCCATTGGCTACTTATTCTGTGAAAAGTACAAATGATCCCATGCTGACACAACCCACGTGACCTCATGTCTCTGCAGTGTCCTCTCTGCTCCCATCTAGAAGTTTCCCATTGCCAACTGGGGAATGCTAGGTGACCCCACACATTCAGCTGGAAAGTCCAAGGGTGTTGATGCACATTGGGCTAAGTTTTAACCATGGGTCATGGGAGCTGGTAGATAAATCTCTCTCCTTCTTCCTTGTAGAAGGACAGTCCTGGGTGTCAAGCAGTGGGCAACATAATACCCTCTCATATTTGCTCTCCCTTCCATCTCTGTCTCACAACTCTTTCTCTTCACTCACGCTTCCCAAGTAAGTTAGCTAATTTACACTCTGCTCTTGGGGGAATCCCAGCTGGCATGTTGGTACCTCTAGACTGTGAAGTCTTTCGGGATGAATATTGTATACTTCAACTGACTACCAAGATGCCTGTCAAAATGTCTGAGGTGAACAGAATAAAAGGGCTAAAGGAGGTGTAAAGAGGCATCAGGCTTAATACTGGTCTGCTTTTGGCTCAAGCTAGGAAAAAAGATCCATGCTCTGGAGATGCTACATAATCTTAAGAGCCAGAGATCCCTACCATAGGGTTACCTCCAACCTTCGTCTCTTGCACACTCTCATCTCCAGGATGGCACATTAACAACCCAATAGAAACTCAGTCATCTGTAAGCCACCTCCACGGACGTGAGGATCAGCCACTTGTGGATCCCTGATAATTACACCAGTGAAGCCTGAGAACCTCTGCTATCCCATCAAGCAGGGCCCCATCAGACTGTCCTCAGAGCCCCAAACTGAACTCTGCGCTCATTAAACAACAACTCTCCATTTCCCACTCCCTCCAGCCTACTTTCTACTTGCAGTCTCTGTGAAGTTGACTTTGACTGTCCTAGGAGCTCCTCGAAGTAGAATCATACACTATCTGTCTGTCTGTGCCTGGCTTATTTCACTTAGCATAATGTGTTTGTCTAAGGCTGAACAATACTCCACTGCGTGTACACACTACGTTGTGCTGGCCCGTTTATCAGTGGGTGAACACCTGGACGGCCTGCACCTTTGGCTGCTGTGACTAATGCTGCTATGAACATGGGTGTACATCTGTCTTTTCAAGACTTTGTCCTCAATTCTTTGGGATATATA
>PVKM010025695.1:0-13838 GCA_004027735.1 Carollia perspicillata | reverse complement strand
GTGGAGGGGAGTGAAGTGGGGAGAATGGGACAACGGTAATAGCATAATCAATAAAATATATTTTTAAAAAAACAAGTTGATTCTTTCCAGCCCAATATTAATCATTTCACAGTAGCATCACTTTAGTAATTTAGGATCATTTTCTCTTACATTTAATAGTTTTTTCCTTTTAGTTCCATGACTTCTTTCTTTGCCAGAGTCACTTTGTGGTTATGGTACAGAAGGTGGTAGTTACATACGGTGTTCTCTGAAGATTATAGGTCTTTGAGAATGAAAGTGTGGTTTCCAAAGCAACATGACTGAAAGTGCTCATTCGTTGCTATTAATTGTGGACATTGAACGTGTGTTGTTTCTACAGGGTCAGCCAGGGCCAGTGGGCCCCCAGGGCTACACCGGGCCCCCAGGCCTGCAAGGATTCCCAGGACTGCAGGGCCGCAAAGGTGACAAGGGTGAAAGAGGCGCCCCCGGCATCACAGGACCGAAAGGCGACGTGGTATGGAAAACGTGGTATTTCCTCTCATTTTATAGAGGGCAGCGGGTGTATTGACCTTCATTAAGTTTGTTTGCCTTTTTTATAGGGAGCAAGAGGCGTTTCTGGATTCCCCGGTGCTGATGGAATTCCTGTAAGTCTTTGTAAGATTAGAATTTTAAAACACTGTATGCATGTGAACCAATACATTTATGACTCTACAGAAACATCTTGAGCTAAACCTCCTTTTTTGTTTATAACATAAAACTTGTGGGGCTATATGTGCGTCTCTTTCCCCTGGAATCCAGTCCAACGTTGAACAAATTGTTTCCTAGACTTGGCTTCAGAATTGAGGATACTTCGCTAGAAGTGGACAAGTGTTTTGTGATGAAAAGCTAGTGCCTTGCTAAGGTATGCTCAATAAAGAGCCAGTCTTGAAATTTTGTTTGAATCGTAGAACAACCTGAATATAAAGTAGTAGCACAGCCAAGAGCGTGGATGGAATGAAGCCCTGCTGAACATTTGTGTAGCTTCTCGAATTCTTTGTAGTAACCACACATAAATGAGAAGCGGCATGGATTATCCATGAGAAAATCGCAAAATGCAATAAAATGTGTTTTTCTAACCTAGTTTACTTTACTTCTTGCGGCATACAAAAATAAACAAAGCAGCCTGAGTCACAGCCTTCTTCGCGAGGATCCGCAGCAGATTTCCCAGGGCCAGCTTCCTGCAGGTCCCCTTCTCAGGGGCAGACGCGTCCGTCACACACTCAGACCTGCCCCGTCCGTCTGCTGCTGAAGTGTAGGGGCATCTGCTCCGGAACCCTCACACATACACAGCGTCAGCACCTGTGCCCTACGGATGTGTGTTGTCTCTCACCATGCACACACTCACCTATGCAGCAGTGTGCACACACGCACACATGTATACACACGTGCACACATCCCCCAGCCACACTAGCAGGGCCGCCCCCTTGCAGAAGAACAGAGGAAGAGCATGAGTGCAGAGTCATCACAGAGAGTTGATTTTTCTTCCAATTTTCACCTCTGCGTTCAAGAAGGCTTTGGCTACAGCAGAAGGAAGCAGTCAGAGCCAAAGAAAGGAAGTCACAGTGCATCACAGTGACCGAGACATGAGACCTGCGTGGCCACTGACCCTAAGTGCCGCCTGGATGGGGCGCTCAGACAGATAACCCAGGACTCAGGCACTCAGCTCTGAACAGATAAGGAAATCGCATTCACATGAGTCAGAATCTGGAGATTTCAAGAATCAGACAAATAGTGAAAGTTTTTCTACCAACTGCCTCAAACTAAATCGCCCATTTTTTGAACTACTTTCTTGAACTCTGAACTGTTCATCAGTTTTTGTCTTCTGGAAGTTGAAATCTGAGTCTAACTGGAGTGACATTATGGAAGAATATTGTAACTAATCTGTGTCATATTTTAATTCATTTTTCTACCTCATACTCATTTAATATAAGAAGCAAATATTTCACAAATAAGGAAGAAAGTAATCATATGGGGGAGTGATCATGATGAGCAAGCAGAAAGCTGATCATTTTGTATAGAATCTTGGTCCTGCTAAAGATAGTCACTTTAACCACAGAACTCTGATGCTATAGATCAACTTAAATGTCACCTGCCATATCTAAGCTGTTAACGAGTGTAGCACTTGAAGGACCTGGGTAATTTTAGGTGCTTAGAAGTCATATATAAAAAATGATATGCAGTAAAATCTTAGAGTTGTATCATACAGAAATGTATCTAATCAGAGGAACAAAAAAAAAGAGATGGACAGTTAGCTCAATATAACCAAAATATTTCTTTGAAGCACAATTTCAAAAGAATTGATATGCAAAATCAAAGTGACTTAAATCAATTCTAAGGAAATTAGAAAGACCAACAGCACACAGATAATTCAGGAGAAGAATAGGAGCTCAAGGGCACATTTTAAGCAGAGACATCCTGGAATACCACACGTCTGGAACTGAACATCTACACAGCTTGTTTCCTCAGGCTGGATTTGAAGGGTTCGCTTTCAGAAACCCTCCCAAAGAGACCTTCGGCTGGAAGGTCGTCAGACAGCTGGCTCTGGGACAGGGACTGTGCAGCAAGGTTCCCAGGGGCCATCAGCATTTCCCTGGCCCCCAGAGGGCTGACTGAAAGGTCTGCGGGGCCCCTCGTCTGGTGGTACCCATTACAGCGATGGCTTTGAATATCTTGAGCACAATGATATGCAAACAAAAGAAAAATTCTACTTTTCTTATTGTATTTCTTAGTAGTATTTAGAGTATAGGCAGTCTCTGTAGGATGTGTTCATTTGCCTTGAAATTTCACAGATTTCTCAAAGTAAATCAAAAAGACATCCTCATGGCCTCAAAAATCAATCTGAGATATATGTTTGGCCTATTATCAAGGAAATGAAAATTTTAAAGAATTATATAATAAGAAAGCATGTTTTGTGTAAACCATAACAAAACAGGCTGTGGTCTCATAATGCATAAATTATAGACTGTCAACCCCACCCTCAGAATGTCTCCTGGAACCAGAGGAATGGAACCGAGGTGCACCCAGACCTCACCTGGCCCTCTCTAGTATTCAAAAGACATTCAATCATGTTGCCTCCCCTCTCTCACCACACATCTTAGAACACCTGACTTGCTTTCTGTTCATGTTTAAAATCTAAGAAGGAGTGTTCCCATAGAACATAAACAGAGGAAATCAGTTCTTCCAGCTCTGGCTGAGCCATTGACTCTCTCGCTTGTTTAGGGTGTGGGTCTGTCAGACTACCCAGGGCCAGTTGGCCACTACAGATAAAGGCATCTTTGTTGTCCCTGAGAAGAAGATTGCTGCTTCTAGAACCTTTTCCTAGAGTGTTTAAATCCACGCCTCCCCTGCACCTGCCAAAACAGGCTTTCCAGTCGCCCAGTGAAGCAAGGTAGTAAAAATGCTGAGACAGTTTACTGCCCGCCAAAACCCTTGAGAAACAGAACTTTGTCTCGAAGGCCTTTCCCTGCTTGGAATTCCACCTCTGTGCCCTTGTCTGCTTAATCTTTCATTCATTTATTCATTTTGAGCTGGCTCTCCCCTTGGATTCATGCCTGGGGCATCTCCGGTGAGAAGATTTGATACTGTTTTATCACATAGTTATATGAAAACTAAACACCTATGGGCTGGATGACTTACTGCCATTTCTTGTTCCAGGGACACCCTGGGCAAGGTGGACCCAGAGGACCACCTGGCTACGATGGCTGCAATGGGACCAGGGGAGACGTGGGCCAGCAGGGACACCCCGGGTCCGAGGGCTTCCCTGGACCTGCTGTGAGTATCATCAGCGCAGCACGTGCAGTCCACGAGGCTGGCTCTGAACCTGGGTGGCTGCGCTGTTGGCAAACATATATGGAAGAGGCCGTATCCCGGGCTCTATTTTATGGTCCCAGAAGGCCCAGCACAGGACCCTGAAGACACTGTCTTAGAGAAACTTTCTAAGGGTGGTGTGTTGCCTTCATTTCACTCACCTGTAGGGGCTGCAGGCCCATGCTACACCTGCCTTTTATACTGAGGGAACATTGCTCTCATTTCATGGGTCAGGATGAAGTACACGTCCCTGCTGAG
Source organism: Carollia perspicillata (assembly GCA_004027735.1). Taxonomy (NCBI): domain Eukaryota; kingdom Metazoa; phylum Chordata; class Mammalia; order Chiroptera; family Phyllostomidae; genus Carollia; species Carollia perspicillata. The sequence continues at coordinate 9,755 of PVKM010025695.1, read as the reverse complement.
ATTCTCTGGCAGACATCTAGGCATGATTTTCCTGAATTCAGATAACTTTATTTTCTGTATTCACTTTTAAACGTTAGCTTAGAAAAATCATTGGTTGGTTTATATTGTTCACTCCTACGTTCTTCCGAGTGTCACTTCATTTCCTCCCATGCTGTGATTCAAGTAACCGTGAATCGCAGGGTAAGAATAAAACTAAAATTTTAAAAAGCTTAAAGCTTGACAAAATTAGTAGCCACCATCTTTATTAGATTCTGAAATCCATTGTGACATGAAAGAACAATGATACACTTCAGCATATACAATACAGGAGTTTTTTCTTTTTTAAGGGAGAACGTTCATATATTGATCTATTTCGTGGCCTCATTTAGTTTTCAGTGTCTTTGCAAAGGGTATGGAAATATTGTTAGCATATTGCTACCCTCTTACTACCAAAACACTGCAAATTCAGGATACTGACATTTTGTTTGGTAAAACTTGTTTAAGGTGGGGAACAACAGTCGTGAACTCACTTCACCTGTTCCCCTGAAACTGCTCAGTTTCTCGTCACACCTGCAGCTCTTCCAATTCCTGCTTCTTGGACTCTTTTTTACATGGTTCAACTTTTAATACGCTGCATCATTTTCTAGTCTGTTCTAGTAAAATAACTTGTGTCAGCAACATATATATTCGTTACTTTAAAACATTGATTTTATAGGTAGATAGTAAGACACTCAAACATGTACATATGTAGTATGCACCTATCATGTATATTTGACATGATCTTAGTTTCAAAGAATGACTCAGTATCTCTCCCACAAATGGTGCTTCAGAGGACACGCTAATATTTTCAGTACACTAATGCCAAAGGAAACACAAAATAATACTACACAGAAGAATAACATGTTGGCATACTGAAGGATTAGTTTACTGAGCATTCATTTGGGGTTTTGAAAATAATTCAAATCGTATAAAGTATTTCCATTGTAACTTTAAAGAAAGATTCTATTGGATAAATGAAAGTAAAAGTCTCACCTTTGTGGTTGAATGAATGTAGTGCTTGGGTCTTTAGAATAAACTAAATAAGCCATAGGAGTAATTAGATATTGCCCATGAAAGTCAATATCTAATCATCCAAATGACTGTAGCTACTCTAAATGTTAACAGACATTTTTCCTCTGTCTACCACATACATATTACTTTAGGGGCCCCACGGACCTAAAGGGCAGAAAGGTGAACCTTATGCACTATCTAAAGAGGACCGTGACAAATACAGGGTAAGTTTGCCGGAGATGGGAGACCTGATTAGGCGATCCTGTGTAAATTATTGATTAGTAAAATTGATTTCCAAGTAAACTCTGGTTGTAAGAATGAATGGAGTAGAGGATTGCACAGATAGACTAATGGAATAATCCAAAATCATGCCTAATTAAAAAATCACTTTAATTCTTTTCAGGATGTTTTTTCATCTTCCATTAAATTGTGGGTACAACCTCTCCCATATTCAAAATACCTTAGATATTAAGTTAATTAACATTACCAGGTCCTGTTAGGGCTGGTATAACTCATGTACTTGTTTACAGTGTTGTAATAAAATGTAACTACGTCTGAAGATCAGCTTAAAAACTAGAACTCTTAACATTATTTCTTCTCAATAGGGTGAACCTGGAGAGCCTGGATTGATTGGCTTCCAGGTAAGTTTTATTTTTATCAGAGGATGTTCCTAGAAAACTTAAGAATTCGGGACTCCAAATACCAGTCAGCCTCTCTTAATGGCCTTCTTTTGTTGCCTGTCCTTAGGGGCCTCCTGGCCGCCCCGGACCTATGGGACCAATGGGTCCAGTTGGAGCTCCAGGAAGACCAGTAAGTACCACACATATGTGCTCACCCTTGGACTATTGCCAAGGCATCTCTAGAGATGCAGCTCCTTCAACTGTTGATACCGGTGAAAGTTCCATGGTACAACTATAATGCTTGTGGTCACTACAAAAACAAAAAAACAGGTCACCCCTCGCCTATATTTTGCTGCTATTAAGTTTGAAGAATGAGGACCCAAATTTGTACTCACCAGATCACTGCCAACTATGTTAAATTTAAACTTGCTGGCGGCTGGGTGCTATTCCAGTCATGGGTGTACAAGGTCTCTGTGCCCCACACCCAGCCAACTGACCAGGGGGCTGTCATCTCTGGGCAAAGCAAACCAAAGTCCACCCAGGTGATAAGAAGGAAGTGGGCTCTGCCTAGACTTGGCCACCATAGCTGGTGTGTCCTACCTGGGCATGATTGTTATGGCAGGTGTATCACACCTGGGCATGGCCATCGTAGCAAAATTATACTACACCTGGGTATGTCCATCACTGCAGGTGCATTGTCATGGGCATGGCCATTATAACAAGTGAAATATTGGACATCCATTCATAAAATGGCCCTAGCACCCCACCTGAATGGGAGTCTACAGGTGTTTACTCCCCCTGCAATTCAAATGGTAAGAGTAAGGCGCAACAGGACAAACACTTGGATGAAGGAGGGCTTGATGCTAGGACAGAAGAGGAGGGAAAAGGAGAGCGGCCCTCAGGCCACTCCCACCACTACGTAAGGGACCGAGGAGATAAACTGGCCAGTTCAGGAAGGTTTTTGACTCTCATTCCACACATTTTTTAGTAGTAAGACAAATAAACCTTAAATTTAAGAAGGAGAGATTTTGGCTACAGGTGAGAGAGACCTTCTCACAAAAAACAATTGCTCAAGACTGAGGAGCACTCTCAAGGGAGGTTGTGGTATCAGGTTCTTGGCAGATATTGAGAAACAGTAGAGACACATGTGCTTGGAAAGAGTATTCATAATTTTCTTCAGACTATAGATAATAGTAATCATTGATTTAATTGATTTTGGTTTTACAAATCAAGTTTCCCTAGTGTTGTGAAAGTCATTTTTGCAAGTAGCCCACTGCTATGAAAGATTTAGCCAAATGGAATGAAACAGGGATTATATGATGAGAGGTTCTTTTCTCTCCTGTTGCATATGGTTGTGGACTCAAAGCAAACATGTCACATGGGTGGGAGCGGGGGTTATACTTTAAATACACAGTTCAGGGAAATACAAAACAACAGATTGTACCCGCTGGGTCCTTGGCTGATTTGGCAACTTTAAGTTCTTTGTATGGTCATTATAAAGTCACCCAGAGTCCCCTGCCTGTCCACTTCTGTGTACCTAGACACAAATTATTCTTTTCGTGCACTTTTAAAACTTCATTGTAAGTGGGGTGTTGACACTGAATTCTTTGCAGATAGACACAGGGTGATGTTTGTGGGTGGACTTTCCAATATGGGCCTGTAGTTTAATTCTGCCTGTGAACATTAGCTGACCAACAGAAAGTGCTAGACAGTGGCCAGCATGCAACTCCAGAGGGAGTCCGGAGAAATGTCTCGGCAGTGGCAGAGCCTGGGGCCTTGGAGAGGGAGCAGAGAAAACATGGTTGGAGAGGCCTTGGAGAGGGAGCAGAGCGAAGACATGGGTGAAGTCAAAAGTCTAAACTCAGGAAAGCTAACCCAAAACAGCTGTGTGTGGACAGCCGGCCAATTCTGGGAACTGGGCCTGACCCCAGCCCTCTACTCCCCAGCCGTTCCTGCCTGCTGAGACAGATGTATCAGAAACCTCTATACATACAACATGATGTTCTAAATATACAGTGAATGGCTTTCCCAGACCTTCTAGCAGATGTTATCTGGGTCCTGGGATAAATAAACAATTTATAAATTTCTTTGTATTTGTGCAGGGACCACCCGGACCCCCTGGACCAAAAGGACAGCAAGTGAGTTGATTGTTGGGGTGAGGGAGAGGGAAGGGGGGACTTACGTATCTGTGTATATCTTTCTAGACCATACAACTACTTAATGGGCAACTATAGATTGCTTATTTCGTGATGAGAACCATTTTGTAGGTTTGTAAGACTTAATGTTATAAACTCCAAAGATAAATCCAGCAGTACCTCTGGAGTAGCTGGCACATTAAATCAGTGCATGTGTTGAATGATTTGTTTGCAAATCACGTAACATTCCTCTTGTATGAGAAGCAAACTGGTAACTGTTTGATTAGGAATGAAGATTTAGGGACAGCTCATTTTTATCTGTATGTGTAAATTTATGAGGATGGGCAAAATGTAGCCATGTATGTCAGGGGGAACCGGTGGCTTCCCTACCTGCATGTAATGAGGTTCTACAGGACTGTCGTGTCAGCCTCTAGGTATATATATAGTCAATGATTTTCAACTGCACTGGAGCCCAAAGCTGTACTGCTTGTACCAGAGAACGCTTATTAAGTTGGTTGGCACACAACAAAGTAGGTGGCTTTTTAGAACTTGGAGACAGAGCTAGAGTTCTGTGCGGTTTGTGAAAGTTAGGTGAATGTCCAAGACAAACAGTAGGAGGTTAGTGAGGGAAGTATTTGATCAAAACTTGACGTGAGGCTACACTGTACACCTAATACAAAACAATATTGAATATAAACTGTAATTTAAAAATTTTTTTAAATTGACATGAGTCAGCTACTAGGCCACCATTACCAACATTTAAGGACCATTCTGTGGCCCGCATGTGGCTAAGGCCATCTCCCAGCCTGCACATTCCCATGCCTGCACCACAGAAATCCCATCTCCGTGACCTCCTGGAGACCTCAGCTGCCACCACCCCCAGGCCTGCAGGTCCCATCACCTCTGATAGGGCTTCCGGCTAGGGCTGGAGCTCGTTAAAGCTGCTGCCTCCACCACTGAGCTCCCCACTGTCTGGGAGCCCCGAGCAGGGTGGGAACGGCCCACAGCCAAGAGAAGCAGCCAAGAGAAGCAGATGTAGGATGGGGTGGCTGGCCCCAAGGTCACCTCAGATCCCCACTTGGCTGCAACACAAAAGGCCCTTACCCCCTACCAGGTCACTTCCTGGTGACTTGGAAAACCAGCTCATGAGGCTAAGGGACCATGGGGGCCCAAGCAGATCTCATTCTTATCTAGCCTGGCTGCATTTCTGCGCTTTGATTTCAGCTCCCAGCCAGGTGGGAAAGAAGCAAAAATGCAGAAATTAATTAAATGCTTTGTTTTTATTTTCAGAGGCATTGAGGGGGCGGGAGGTATACTGCAGAGAGAGATTGGATAAGGTCCTACATGATCTTTCATCGAGATGGGAATGTAGATACCCCAAAAAGAAGCAATTGTTTGGAGGTCAAAAACACAAGTATTACTTCTATAATGTAGTACAGTCATACCTCGTTTTATTGCACTTTGCCTTATTGCACTTCAAAGATATTGTGTTTTTTTACAAATCGAAGGTTTGTGGAAACCCTTCGTGAAGCGAGTCTGTTGGCACCATTTTTCCAGCAGGCTCAGGTGGTGGTTAGCATTTATTTAGCTATACAGTATTTTTTAATTATGATAAATATATAGTTATTTTAGACAATGTTATTGCACACCTAATGGACTACAGTAGACTATAAACATAACTTTTACATGCACAATGAAACCAAAAAAATTCTGTGATTCGCCTTATTGCAGTACTTACTTTATTGCGGTGGTCTGGAACTGAACCTGCAATATCTCCCAGGTCTACCTGTGTCGTTTTTCATCTGTGCCTCTTTTAGACACCAAAGTCAAGTCAGTTCTCCCATACATGGCAGCTTCACTCGTGAAACTATGAAATACTTGCTAAGGCACTTGGCCTAGCTTTGCCTCTTGGGCAAAAGGGAAGATGAAGACGTATAAAACCCCAAAAATCACCATCCCGTAAAATCATTAGAGGATAGGAAATGTTTATGTGAAATTAGGATTATCTTACCAAAAATGAGAAATAGCTGAGGCAGAAGAGAGAATGAATCACAATCTTCAAATGGGGGACCCACAGTGGGGGTGGGGGGTTGGCTACTTTCTAAATCTGAAGGGTCCAGCAAATGCTCCAAGTCACTAACCTGTAGAGATGCTACAGGAACAATTAAGAATCTAAAAGACCTGGGATCAAACCGAGCGCTGCCACTCGTTAGCTACGATGCCTTGGTCGAAGGAAATGACCGTTTAACCAGCTCTGACTCCCAGATCACACTGTGGTGCAGAGGATAAAGGCAGAGTGGAGCATTTGGCATATGGACCCTGGACTGTTCTAGTCCATACAGCCGGTGTGGAGTCAATGATACAGTCAGCTTGCTGACCATCTGGATGTTTGTAGAGTAGAATACATTTCAAAAGGCAAGAAGTAAACTGTTCCCAAAAGCAACAAAATAGCTGCTCTTAGTCCACTATTTCTGAGGTTTTGCTTAGCGTATAAAACAAAAAATGTCTTCAAACCCTACCTATATTAAACGAGTAGCGTATCATTCTTATGAACCCCAGAGTTCCATCACTTGGGTTTCATCTTAGTGAATGCTCAGAATATAGTACGGAGTGCCACCTCCTGCAGCTGCTACATCATCTCAGTTCGCTCCCGTTCCTATTGTGTGATATCCTGGCTCAGACTTTTGTTACACGTTTACATGGGGAAGTAGCAACACAAAAGACGGTACCTTTCTTTTTTTAACTTTATTTTTCCGTTACAGTTTACATTCAATATTATTTTGATTAGTTTCAGGTGTACGGCATAGTGGGTGGACATTTACATGATTTATGAAGTGATTCCCTCCGATAAATCTAGTACCTTCTAACACCCTGCATAGTTATTACAATATATACACACTGTATTCCCCACACTGCACTTTACATCCCCGTGACTCTTCTGTAACTGCCAATTTGTACCGCTTAATCCCTTCACTTTTTTCTCCCATCTCCCCAATTCCCCTCCTCTCTGGCAACCATCAGTTTGATCTCTGCATCTATGAGTCTGTTTCTGTTTGTCTGAGTAACTTTCTTTTTGTGATTAGTTTCTGGGAGGTAAAGCCAGGATGTTATGCCAGGAGAGTTGTCCAGTTATGTTGCAAATACATTTTAGGTGTCTTTAAAAAAAATAAAAACCTATTTTACTATGATTATTGAGTTTTAAAAACTTACAGAAACTTATTTATCTTTCAGGGCAACAGAGGACTTGGTTTTTATGGAGAAAAGGGCGAAAAGGTAAAGGAAATGTAATAGATTAGAGCAGATGCATGTGGTGTTTAGTTAATAAAGTGCCAAGTCATCAAACACACTTCAGTGGTAGTTATGGAGCAAGAAGACAGTAAAAGTGCACCCTCCAGGGTGGCCCCAGACCTCTGCCGTAGACCTGACTTCAGCCATTTTCTGACTTGGGGAATCCGGGAGTGACTGAGGAGACGGAAGCCAGACTAATGTGGAGCCAGCCTGGGGACCAGGTGACGTGGCCAGCTGTGCTTGGGCTCAAAAGCAGGAAGGAGGATCCCACGGACTCTCATGATTGCCCGCAGTGCCAGGATTCAAAGGCCACATAGCCTTTGAACAGATCACTTGAGATCGTGTACATGAAAAGCTCCATACGGCACCCACACCCAGTGAGCTAAACCCAGCAACACGCGATCCCATCGCATTCACCCCAAAACCTATAAAACAAATTGGCTCATTTGGTGTCATTTGAGCATTTTCATTTTGTTTTATTTTTTGATTGACTAGCACATTAAGCTTTCACTACTCAGGTGTTGGAAGGACTTTGTTCTTTGTGTTAATACCATACAAAAAAACTATAACAGAAAAATATTGAAAGATCTAAGTACATAAAAGTTTAAATTCTCGGACAATGAAATATCACAAAATAACATAAAGTAATATAAAAAGAGGATAAACCTAGGAAGAAATAATTGGGTAAAAGAAAATAGTCACATATAAAATGGATATGAAGTTAATGTCTGTAATCTCCAAAAAGTTTGTTTAAATTGTTAATTGAAAAAAACATAGGTAAAGAGGAGATGAATAAACACTGGGTATTTTAGGTGTGATATTAGCAGGCACTCAGGGTGCACCGTGGAGGACCACTTCTGCAGCTAGCACATCGTCGCGATTTCCTCCTGTGCACATTATGTGAGGCCTGGGCCCAAACTGATGTTATGTAATTTACACATGCAAAGAGCTGCAGAAACCACAATAACTTTCTTTTTATGTCACAGAGTTCCCAGGAGGTCAAGCGAGCATATTGTGTTAGGATAGTTGTCCAGTGAAGTCGCAGATCTATGGGTTTCACCTCTGTGTACCGCGTAGAAGAGTGATTCTTGCTAATGGTACAAACACAAAATGAAACAATCTTTAGATGTTATACTGATTAAAGGTGATACTTGTTATTACATTACAATACCCTTAAGGGTGAAGTAGTGGTGAAACTGGAGTAATCATTCATTCCTTGGACATTTCTTATATCTTGGTACCAATCCTAGAAAGCGATAGAGTGATACCTGTTAAGAACTATAAATACATTTAGCCCTCAGACCTAACAATTTCCTTGTTTAGAAACGTATCATAAAGAAGTAATTCCACAGAAGCAAATGCAGCCCCGAATTATGAACAACCTAACCAGCTTTTATGCAAACACAATTATTAACACAAGTGGAATACAAATAATTTTACAAATTATGATTATTTCATTTTAAATTATGGTTTTTGTTGTATATTTTAAATATAACACTACAAAATTGATGTGCATGGGGTAAGTAATATGCAAAGAGCAAAAATGAAGTTTGTGGTGGGATCATGCTTTTATTAAATGTTGGTAGTGTCTTCTCAACATTAAAGACTACTGCTCTGCTAAACTGTTCACAGGGTGACATGGGACAACCAGGACCCAATGGGATTCCGTCAGACACCAACCGTGAGATCATAGGGCCCACGAAGGAAGTCATCCATCCAGATATGTATACGGTAAAGGGGCTTCACCAAAATAGACTGTATTCCCAGTTGAACTTAAAAAAAGAGAGAGACACAGGAAAAAAGATAAGTTTTTTCAGTTTTATTCAAACCGTCACACTTGAAGAGGAAAAGGCCTCATCATCAAATTGTGCATGAAAGCACAACTATTCTGTCAGATAACGGCATCAGCCCATCATCTTAAACAATTGTGATGAATCTGAAACAACACGAGGACCCATTTTTTTAAATCTCAAAATTTCCAGCACTCGAGTATCTGTCAAGATGGGGGTTGGCTGTTTGGTCACGATGGGAGAGGAAGACACGACCACTGCCTTAGTGGAGAACTGAATCTGGGCCGCTGGGCTGAGTGATAGGTGACTTGCCCATTGACAAAAGTGGCCTGGAAGGTGGCTGGTGCGAGGCAGAAGTGCCAGAGGTAATTGTCAGAAGCAGGTGGTTGTGTGCAGCTGACAAAGTGAGATCGATGTCCCTGGGCAACTGAGCAGGAGCAGGGGCTCCACTGAGTCATCAGGTTGGATTCTGAGTGGGCTTCTGGCTCCTAGAGGTGACTTGGCCATCAGCCAGGTAGGGCCTCTGACCAGGAGTTGAGGATGGAGCAAGACCAGAGCAGGTTCGATCCACACTGAGATGCTCAAGCTTCCGGAACACATTTCCTTCGTTTTCTGCCACCAAGAGAGATGGTCCAGGCCTGGGGCCTGGCCAGCCTGCAGGGGGCAGTCTTGGTCTGCAGGGATCTGGGTGCTATCTTAGCAGTGATGGAGAGCGAGGATAGGCCGGTCACTACATTTCTTTCCCCATATTAGACCAAGAGAAATGAAAAACTAGATCATACAGACAGAGTTGGCGTTTCTTTCCAAAGCCACTTTTGCTTGAGGTCTTAATATATTCCAAATGTGCCTTTTCCTCAGAGAATCCTTCTAATGATATTTTATTTAAATGAATA
>PVKM010025694.1:0-19802 GCA_004027735.1 Carollia perspicillata | reverse complement strand
AGAGCAATTTTTAATAAATTTCCTAAAGGAGAAAATTCCTGATAAAGCTGAGTCTTGCACAAAAGACCTGTGAGTAAAATATTTAGCAAGAAAATATTCAAAGGGGTATAACAGAATAAATACAGGGTATGCCACAGGGGAGAGTCCTCAGGAACTTGACAGTAACATGAGTGAGGAGAGAAACACTGAAGAGAATAAAATCTCAACAAATGCAGTAGTTACTTAGTGAGCATTATGTTTTCTGCATAAATATACAGAATATCTGTGTTTTCACCTTTACAAGGGGTAATACTACAACCTGAAGTATTAAACCGAGTATAGCACAATACTCAATGGTTTAATGTATTTAACATAGGAGTGCAAAATACAACTGAAGAGTAGCTTAATTCCATTAATACCATGTCCCTATATGTTGTAGGTGATAGATTAACAAATCTGTTCCTCTTTCTTCATGAGAATTTGACCTTGGATTAACTTTTTAATTCTAATAATCTGGCAGTTTAGTAAGATTATGGTATGCTATATTTCTAAGGAACAAAGATTATGGTAAAGATAACCTCTGTGGCAAACTTCATCTGGACTAAGAGATCTAAAAACACTTAATAGAAAGACATAGGTTCAGCATTCACTGAGTGTGATGATTCTAGGCACATCTCCTGAGAACTGTGAAAACTAGGTCTGTGGAACTGTACAAAAGATATTGGCTTCTGTGGGGTCTGTGACATTTACCTCATGTCAGGCACTGCACTCACCTGTGCACATCTCCTCTTCTTGCAGGTAAACAATGGACACGAAACAACTGCAGAAGAGGAATACTTGATGCCTCCCTACTGACAAATTGTATTTTCTATCCTAAATCCTTCTTAGATGACAAATGTGGCATTTGAGAGTCTTAATCTGTTACCTCATTCACAAAAATTTCACTCTATACACACACAGAAGAAATACGCTAGTAAATTGTGAGTAGCTCTTCACTATTTTGAACCTGATCATCTGCAAAGGCCCTATTTCCAAATAAAATTACATTCATAGATATCGGGGGCTACAATTTTAGTAGCTTTTAGGGGGATACTCTAAACCCTTAACAGAAACATAGCCCTGCAGGGCTAAAATCATAAAGGTCAGACAGGTTGCTTGTTAATTTTTAAAAAGGCATCCCTGAATGTCCTTAGATAACTTTAAGTTAAAAGCAGAATAGAAATAGCGTTTCCTTCTGCTACCAGCTCAGCTTTCCTTCAACAGCCAAATTATTTCCTCACATCAAGAAACCAAAATGAAGTGAAAAAGAAACACTTCCATTCCTTTCCAGTCTCCAAAAGCTTATTTTGATACAATTTCAAGATGTTAGTTTCAATATACATGAGAAATATTGAGTAAGAAAACTATGTAAGCAGAATATTTAGAAAAATAATCTGGAAAACATACAAGTGCAGGGCAGTAGCCTTTCTCATGTACTCCATTAGTCAAGCCTTTATTAGAGTATATTTCTGATTTATGTGCATATTAAAGCTGATACACAGAAATGGAAAACAATCTAGTATATAAAATCAATAAATACCCTAAGATGTGTAAAATAAAATTAAAATGTTAGCTTTATAATAATAAATCAATTTATAATATGACAAATTCTACTCATTGTTAATATGATTGTCACTATGTTTTCTTTTTTAAAGATTTTATTTATTTATTTATTTATTTATTTATTATTTATTTATTTAGAGGGGAAGAGAGGGAAAGAAACATCAATGTGTGGTTGCCTCTCTCACACCCCCTAGTGGGGACCTGGCCTGCAACCCAGGCATGTGACCCAGACTGGCAATCGAACTGGGGAGCCTTTGGTTCACAGGCTGGCACTCAACCCACTGAGCCACACCAGACAGGCTGATTATTATTATTTTTCATTAAAATTTGCTTCTCTGAATACTTGAAGTTACTAGTTGAAAACCTAATGTAAGTTTAATTTTCTAAGAGCTACCAAGAAGTCCTCCAAAAAATCATTCAAATATATATTTTCATCTAAAATACATGTTTAAAAATAAAGGTAGTATTTGTCTACCAGAAATGTAATGTAAAATTTATTCCTAACTTATTTATGTCACATATCTTTGCTTTTTATTATGACTTACCAGGAAGAAATATTTAGTGCCAGGTGTGTCCTCCAAAAAAAGAAAAAAATAAAAGAAAAGAAAAGGGGGAGAAACAGTGAAAAAGAAAAGAAAGATAATGGGGAAATAAAGGTAAGGCTCATCAAGCAACAGGTATAAAGGACCCATGGACAAAGCCAAAGTGGGGAAAGATTAAGGGCAGGAGCTCAGGGAAAGTGGTGTCAGAAAATGGAGACAATGTACTTGAACAATAAAAAAAAAATCAAATGAGCACACTTTGCAAATTTCCTGCATTTATGATCTGTAGGATAAACTGCCAAATACCTCATATTTAGCAGACTGTTTAAAATAACTCTAGAAAATTATGAAAAAATGTTATTTTTTTATTGCATGTAAATCACATGGGATCAAATCATAAGCATGACGGTATGATTGTGCTAAAGCTCAGCCTTTGGAAGGCTGCTCAGCACGTTTGCTCCACGTAGTGCTACATCAGCATCCTGCAGCAAACTCAGATGGTTCCTCAAACCACAGTCCCTATACGGACTTCCATTTCCTTAAAGGTATCCAACATGTCACATAAAATTACTGCCTTAGACACATACATTATAAAAATACCAACATAGCTTAAACTGGAATTTGTATGTTTCCATAGTCATATAATTTATCCTCTTTTTTCTATTTTTGAGACATTAGATTAGTTTTATTATTGTTCAAGTACAGTTGTCTCTGTATTCCCCAACCACTTCCCCCAGCCCAACCCATCCCCACCTCCCACTCTTGATAAAGTAGAGACTTACTATGCATTGAAGGGTAACCATGTCAACCCTTGAGTTCTCTTTCCATGTTTGAAGATGAACTTGTCTATACTATCTTTTTTTTTTGACACTTGATAAATCCAGAATAGTATTTGCACTAGCACTCCAAAAATTTCAAAAACTCCTCCTCAATTTTATCTATGTTTAAGGGCCTTGTGAGGGTTCCCTTATTCTAGAAAAGCTAGTGGGTGAAAGAACTCTCTCTTCTAGCAGAGCTATTAACACTGTAATGCCCCTTAAAGATGATATTAGAATTTACCTGATCATGACTTTCAGGATTACAGAATTAGGTCGATTTTTAAAATCACAAGCCTAGTAGTCAGATGTCACACACCCATGATCTGTGTTACTCCAAAGCCAGGCTTTGCCTATCCCATGAAGCTATGTATTTCTACCATTTACTAGCTATTTCATCACAAGAGAGGAATCAAAACAATCAGAATATTTGTTTTTCATAAAAAGCTGTTTTGTACCATGGCTATATAATCTATTGCCTAACATAAACTATTTTTGAGAGTATAAGGGCACTTTATAATTATGCCAGAAAAAACACACAGAATGGGTGGGCAAGGTGGTTCTCCTCAACAGACTTCTATCTGGTATATTCTCACACACTTATAATGTCGTTCAATATATTTTCCATAGAGTAATTATTGGTGGCTCCTCCTTCATCAGACAGAGTAAGATATACAACAGTAAGGACCTTTCTGTTTTTGCTCACTCTTTTATTCCCAAAATGTAGCACAAATACCTGTAAATAACTAGACAATAGATGATTTGTTTAATGTATAAAAGAAAGATTAGGTGAGTCCATGACTATTTGGGTAAATTGATTAAAGTTTGAAGGAAAAAAAAGAAGGAATAAATAAGGAAAAAGCTATTAACAAAGTAGAACTACATAATACAGATTATTAAGAGACAGAGATGGCTCTGTAGAAAAGCATAAAGTTACTTATGTACTGGTACAATAGAATCTACTCCAAAGAATTCCTGCACGATTTTACCTCACAATGTAGCGGTGTTCACAGTGGCCAATGGACATATCTGTGCGTAATAGTTATTAGGCCTCTGTTCCTGGGAAAGATTTTTGGCTAACAGCTTGGGAAACAATTATAATTTAAAGTTAAGTGAATAATTAAGGTTTATAATTTCACACATAATGTGATCACACCTGTTTTATACATTAAGATTTATGAGACAAAGGTAATCTTACAAAACGTGTAACAGTCCCCTCCAGAAGAAAGAACTTCAGGTGATTCTTCTCTGTGCAGCCTCCTCCCCCCTTCCTCCATATAGCCTTTTATATATATGCCTGGAGGTTTCAGGTAAAAACCTAACTGAGTGTCTTATTCAAAAATAGTCTTGAAAAGCTGTTGAAAAATTCTTCCAAATGTAATCTAAATATATGGTTTAATCATATTTTCAACTATGATGTCATATATAGATATATGTATTTATAGATAGATGAAGATATATCTTTCTTCTTAATCTTCAGGCTTTGCAAAAAAATTTAAGTAAATCAGAATTAAATGTCTCTTAGTAATGTACGTATAACATTAATTTTCTAGTATTTAGTTGAAAGCGATAAATTTCTTTACCAATTACTAAAGTTTAAGTAAGTTTCTTAGTGATAGTTGTTTTTTTTCTAATTTATTCTTGAGGTTTCAGATTTGGAATACAGCTATTGCAGAAGTTCAAATATATGAATAAATATCTTGGATTTTTTAATATAAAAATTCTTAAGTTTATATCTGAGATTCACTTTATTGGAAAATATATAATTATTAATTTTTAATTATGTGAGGCAATAACTGAATTCATTGCCTCACGTAATTAAATTCATTCATTTTATCAACTTATAAAAAATCATTCCAGAATAAAGCAAACATCAATATTAATCAATGAATTCTAAAGTCTAGAAAATATTATAAAAGACAGAACTTTTTTCTTATTATTTCTGGGATTAATCAGTGAATAATAAAAGGTACTTTTACCTAATTAATAATAGGGGCAATTCGGAAAAAAATAGAGAATGGTCATTTAAATGTGGAGCCAAATTGCTGCACGCCTTGTGCACCCAGTGTGGATTCTACATTGAAAGTCCCACAGCTAGTCTGCAATATACACATTATGGAATTCTCTTTTAGGCTACCCATGTGTAATGACGTCCCACTGCTGTCATCCCTATGGACTTCTCCCTGTCTGTAATAAAGGGAGAGTGGAGCTAAAAGATTATTCATCACAGAAACGAGCTATTAACTTTAAAGTTACGATGTAAAAAATAAATAAATAAATGAAATTTTAAGAAATGGTGTAAATGGTTCTTTCTTTATGGCTTAGGAGTCTTTTTCTCAGGTTAGAATTATTTTTGATATTTTGCAAACAGGAGAATTTGTCTCATAATTAACAAGCTTGAGAAATGGAAATATCCAGGGATAATCATGTCCCCTCTGAACAAAGTTTGCTTTCATTTTATTATCTTTATTATATATTTTGTTACCTTTTTAGTTAGCCTCTTCATCTCCCACCTAAACCCTAACAGCTGATACTATGAAGCAGAGTGTGTGTGTGTGTGTGTGTGTGTGTGTGTGTGTGTGTGTGTGTATAGATGTAATTTCACCAAGGGGAAGTCATCTCATGTTCTTGAGTGCAACAGATTCTATATATTATCAAAATAAATGCGTTGATAGCTTTTAATCATTTGATGTATTAAGAAAGACATCATTCAAATCAGAAGTATTATTACTCTGAAAGGCATTAAATCTCAAAAAATTAATTCTAAGTCATTTCAAGACATTTCCTTTACAGCGTATATATTTCTTACCTCATGGAACATTTCTACTTGTGGTGCCAAAAACTGATTAAAGAAGCTGTTATTATTAAAAATCTGGTGATTACTAGGATATACTGAAAGTGTTAAAAAAAATCAGATATTTTATTAACACAATTTGTGTTTCATTAGAAACTTATCAGCTGCAGAAGTCTGACCAAAGTGTGTTAATATAATGCCTTTAAATAATCAGTGCACATGCATTGTGAATGTATTGATAACTTCTACAGAATTTTTATGATTTTCTCTTTTCTATGCTTGTATTTAACTCACCCACCCAGGAAATTGTGTGCTTACCCACAAGTACTTCCTTGGTTATCCTGACTGAAAAACTATGAGTAAGGGATTTTAGGGAAGCTAAAGTCTCGTGCACATTGCTTTAGACATTCAGTAATGTAGTTTCACTGAAAATAATAAATATATAAAAATTAAATATCAATGTCAAAAAAACTGTACTTCAAAGCAGATTTTTTCCAACTGTCACATGGAATTAGACAGGGAATGAGACAGCTTGAATAACAAGGTTAAAACCTTTTAAATAATTTTTAGCCCAGCATACCAGTGAAGACATTGACTGCTGTATATTAATGAAACCTTTGGTTCACTGACCAAATAATAATCTATTTTTCTTCTTCTTCCTAAGCTTAATCTTACGGATAGACTGCAAAAACATGCATAAACAGTACACATCTTGTCAAGATGCCTATTTGTATGAAGGAAATGTAATAGCCAGCCCATCAGTTGGTAAATAGTCTCATTCTGTGTTCTGCTAAAATCTCTTTTAAAAAAGGAAAAAGAAAAAAAGTGGATAAAGCTGATCAAGAATGTATTTTACACTAGAGAATAAGAATAAAAATTTGAGAAATAATTGCTATGCTTTCTTGTGCAAGCCTAGAGAAAATAAATGAGACATGGAATATATAGGTTGCTTCCACAAGGAAAACTTGCTGATTTTTAAAGTACTGATTCAAAAATTGCTGTCATTTTAGCCCAATCACAATTAGAGTGCTATAATGATGCCCAGTGTCATTATGCCATTTTCCTCCTTAACTATACTTATAGAAGCAACAATAGTGAAGAGAGGAGAGTTTTAAAAATTACTATTGGCTACATAGCATATAGCAAATGGTCTTGACCACAATTTTATTTCATAAGACTAAATAAAATAAAAACTTTTAAATGTCCTGAAATCTTACCCCAAAACAATAAAGTATTTATTGTTTTTGTAATAAATAAAGTATTTATTCATTTCATTTCTTACACTAATTTCTCCAACAGTTTTGGACATTTACTGGGTGTATGTGTGTATATATAATGACTGTTTACATACATAAACACACACACATCTATATAGTTTTATATTATATATTATGTTTTATTGGTACATGGCATCCAACCCTACCTGCCTTTCAGTATTACAAAATCTGAAATGCAACATAATATAAACCTCAGATTGTTGAAGCTAGAGTTATGAACTCAAATTAGAGACACCCACCAATGAGAGGCACTTATTCAAGTTCTGGAAAATCAGTTGAGCTACAGATCATCTTTCTGGTGCAGCTCCTGAAAGCAAGAAGGTCACAGACATGTAAGTATTGGGAACTTCCTCCAAAGTCTCAATGGACATCAGCTTCAAGAGAATCTTGAGGCAGTTGAGTGGGATACTATATGCATCCCAAACACTAGCCATCAACTTCATGAGTGGGAACAGCTGAAAAGTTAGAAACCATGTCTTCTACTCTGGATTAAAACAGAGAGGAGGCTGGCAACTCTGGAGGGGAAGAGGGAAGGGATCAAGCAAAAAAGAAAAAGAACTCATGGACATGAACGACAATCTGGTGATTGCAGCGGTGAGTGGGTGTAGGTAGAAGAGGGTGTAAGGGTGATAATTGGTAATATAAACAAAAAACAATAAAAAATAGGAGCTGGAAAATTGAACATAAAGGATAAAGGACTCAATGTGGACAACAGTGTGGAGGTCGCTGGGGGTCAGTGGTGTATAAGCAGATTGAATGGTAACGGGTGTATAAGCAGATTGAATGGTAACGGAAAAAAATACAATGAAGATTATAAAATAAGCTATTTGAAAAATAAAAGTAAGTTATTAGTATATATTTGGCGTCACTAATCTACTGGCAGCAAATTTAATTTTGTTTCTCCAGACTCTAATAATTTTCAAATATGTAATGTCATGCATGAAAATGTTTTTTGAAAAAAAAGTTTCTTGATTCCTGGACAATTATCCTGATGGTAACACAAATATGAAAAAATAAAATTCTTCGAAACAGGCCTTGGAAAACTGTGTAGAATTGTCCATTATTTTCATCTCAATATTATACTACCCGCCTTGCATTATATGCTTGAAAAGTATATTTCATCTGCAGAGATTGTTAAAATGAGAAGGAAAAATATTCTAAGCATGACTTCTACACATGTATCAGTGATAAAAGCTTTGAAACCTCAGTAGACTATGTAGATCGTGGGGAGTAAAGACTTTAATTTTTAAGTTGAGAGCACTTCCATGTAGCAGAGGTAAAGAATTAATCATGGAGCCTCTCGTTGTTTTGTTCTGAAAAATTATGAAATTGACAGTACATGGCTATTTTGTTTGCCCTGCATCCAGTTCTATGAAGAATTGTCTTTCCTTGATTTGACTTTTTTAGCCCATGTAGATAAGGTATACCTGAAGTCTTGATTTCAGTGTCCATGGGGCCTTCACCTGGCCTGAACATTCATGGAGCTTCATCATCTTGGTCACTGTTATGGTTTAAATGTCCATCCAGAGTTATTCCTTAGATTAGAATCTATGATATCTCTTTCCTAGTATCAAAAGCTGTAAAACCTATTGAAATGAGTTCTCAGGGCTACCCTATAGCTATGTGGAGAGAAGTCTGTGAATTAAGCCATGACAAGATGAACAAAGCAAAGAATAGGATAAAAAGAGGCATCCTAAAAATAGTATTTGAATGTCTAGAAACAGGTATGCTAGGAGGGCATTTACACTGTATTCTTTGCAGTAAAACACTGCATGTAAGCTTTTAATTTTTTTAGCTTAAGTTTAAATGATCACTTTCTAATATTGAAACTCAGTGGATCTTAACATAATTGAATAAATATAAAAATAAAATTAAAGGCAAGGATCTTAGGGGATGATCTCAATAGAATATTCATCAGCTTTTCAGGTGTGTCCTTACAGGATTGTGGTCTCTACTGATTGGTCAGTACCAGGGCAGGGGGTTATTAGTCATTACAGCTGGTCCTGATGGCAGCCATGGCTTCCCTTCTCTTGTTTTGTTGCTTTTCTGGGCCTGAAGCTGAAAAACAGTTGAGGCCTGGACATCGTATCTCCGGTTTTACCCAAACTCTGTCTCTGTGGTCAACAGAACTGAGGCTTTGTTTTTAAAACTATTTGATGTGGATCAGAACCTCACTGTATTGAGAATTAATGCTGCAGGGAGTGGTTACCCAAGGGCTTGAATGGGAGTATGAAGCTATTCTCTAGGCCTAGCTGTTTCCTCCCTAAAAGAGGCATATTGCATGGCTGGTGACCTGCCAAGGGAGGAAAGGTCAGGGGAGGGTCTGAGCAGCATGAATAGAGATATGAAAGGTGAGGGATTTAAACCACAGGCCCAGCTTGCTAGCAGAGGAAAGATCACCCTGGGGGTGAAGTCCCACCCTACAGTTGTGTGTTGCTAGGCACCAGGGCTTTCTGCCTCTGGTGACATTCTGCATCTGGCTTATCATTCCTATTCTGCTCATGTCTATCTAATTGCCTACTATATCAAAGCCATTCAAAGTTACTAATGTTGATCTTACAACAGTTACATCTAATAGGAATTACATTGCATGATGTTATCAATCCATTTAAATTTCTCCAAATGATTTGTAAAATCATATTACATGTTGGAGCCTTGTCTTAAGTATGATAAAGTAAAATATGAGATAACTCGAGGAAGATAAGAAGAAATGAGATGGAATTATAAACATAATAAGAGATACCAAAATTTCCAGTAACCAGTAGCATGTAAGCTCACAGGAAGAAACAGAAATTTCACTAGATCTAGAACTCAGATTGATACTACAGATAATAATCACAGTCTTTGGGTGGGTCATTTTTTACTCCTCTGAGAATCACAGAAATATTTCTGAGGAGATGGACTTAGCAAAATGACTTCCTAAAATAAAAAAAAAATAATGAGGATACTATACACCTACCAGTTGGCTAAATAAAGATGGTGAAGGGATTAACCAAAGAATATATATGCACAAGCCATAGACAGGGACAATGTGGGAATTGACTTAGGGAGGGGAGAAGGTGGGAATGGGTAGAGGTGGGGAAAGGAAGAAAAAGCAGGAACAATTGTAATAAAAATTATAAAAATAAAGTTTAAGTATATTTTATTGATTATGCTATTACAATTGTTCCATTTTTTCTCTTCTTTATCTCCCTCTTCCCTGCACCGCCCCTCCCTCTAGCATTCCCCACCCTTAGTTCATGTCCATGGAAAGTACGTATAAGCTCTTTGACTCCTCTGTTCCTATACTGTTCTTAACCTCCCCATGTCTACTTTGTACCTACCAATTATTCTTCTTATTCCTAAAAAACTAAAACTAAAACTAAATTAATTTAAAAAACAGTGACAACACTAAATGCTGGCATGGATATGGAGACACTAGATCACTCATACATCGCTGATGGAAAAATGAAATTGTACAGTCAATCTGATATAGTTTGCAGTTTCTTATAATGCTAAACATACAACTATTATAGGACTCAATAATTGTAGCCTTAGTCATTATTTCACAGATAATTCATATTCACACAAAAATCCTCATATAAATATTCTAAGTCACTTTACTTGTAATACCCCAAAATTGGAATCATCCCTTATGTCCTTCGATGGGATAATGGTTAGATTATGATGTATCTATATCATGGGATACTACTCAGCAATAAATAGAAACAAGCTTTTGATATATGCAAAAACTAGATGAATCTCCAGAGAATCATGCTAATGGGAAAATATTTTCAAAAGGTCACATACAATGTGATTCCATTTATATAACATTTTTGAAATTAGAAATATTAAAAATATAGGATAGTCTAGTGATTGCCAGGGTTTAGGACCTGAGCGAAGGTCAAGTGACTATAGGGAGATGGTTGTGGTTATAGAATGATTTTGAGGTATTGGAACTACTCAGTACCCTCATTGTGGTGGTAGATACACAAATTACACAATGTTGTAAAATTATAGAGAACTTTGACATAAGCACACACAGGGTAAAAGTAAAACTGGGAAATTTTCAATAAGATGGGTGGAATGCATTGATGTCAATATCTTGTTTGTGACACCGTACTACAGTTTTGCAAAATGTTACCATTTGGGAAAACTAAACAACTACAAGTGAATTTACAATTATCTTAATGACACTATCAATTTAAAAAATTCTCTGGATCCTTAAAAAAAGTTTATCATATATACAGTAACAGGAATGAAACTTCATTGTGAAATAGAAACAAAACAAGTGAAGGATCGAATACTAGAGATACCACATTTTGCTGTGTATAATGAGCAATTTTTGCCCAAATTTCTGAGGGAAAAATAAATATGCATGTTATACATGGGTAGTACTAATTCTGTATCCATATAAATGTTTTTATTTCTTTAACTTATGCTTATGTAGTAAAAGTATAATTAAAAAACAATAGTGATACCCATATGCCAAATAATAACCTGTAATGTGATAATCACTTTTGTTTCTAAATATTAATAAATAAATAACTGAATTAAAAAATTAAAATGAAGGAGTTTTTTTTCCTGAAAGTTTGGACCAAAAACATGGGTGCATAGCGTGCAAGGCAAAATATGGTAAATTTGAAAGTCATTTTTAATCCTTTCTGGAACCAAGTAGCATTTGACTTGACCAGAGTTATAAATTAAATAAATAATAAATTTTATGAAATCATCTATCTTGTGATGTGTAGACTTGTGTGCACTTGTGTGTGTTTGTGTGTTTACTTTTTCCCTGAAATTTAAAGTTTTTCCACTTCTCTTTTCAGGTAAATTCTTTAAATAGGCCTATTTCACAACTAAATTAATTTGAAGGATAACTTGGATTTTTATCTTCCTGTTTCAATCATATACCATATTTTGCCATGTGGAATGCACTTCAGTGTATAATGTGCCTCCACATTTTTGTGTACATTATATGCAGAATTATTATACCCATTATGATACCCATGGTATATAATCATTATACCCATGTATAGTGTGCTTCCTTATTTTTTCCTCAAAAATTTGAGCAAAAAATGTGACCATTATACATGGCAAAATATTGTATTATCATAAACAGGCTAAATATTTGTTCTCATTTATTTTAAAACAATTTCATTCATTGATACAGTAAAAAAGAAAACATGCTTTTGACTCACGTTTTTGTATTCAGAAAGTTAATGTTTGCTAAATTTTGGAGAACTCTCTTTTGAATCCTTTTAATTGTTCTTGACTTCTTTTCTCTTAGGAATTTTACTCATTAACAACAGAAAAAGAAGGAAAACATTTTTCTTTTATTCCTACTGAGTTATTTTTTATCTACTTTTTCTTCTTGAATACCATTTTAAAATTGAAACTCAGTTCTAAAGTTTGTATCAGTAGTGCACTCTGTTTTCTTCAATGATATCAATTGTACTTTTTCTTACTCTGTGAAAGCTCTGATCCTCTCAAATGAAAGCAATTCATTCTTGCTTGGCAGTCTTCTAGTTTATATTGCCAGATATTTTGCTTAACACATAATTAAATATATTTTATTGTTAATCTTACCTATAATGTCAACCCACAGGAAGGGAATTAGATATAATTATTTCTTGGTTTTTCTTCCCCATATTTCCCAATGGTTTCTATTGTATAGGAGCTAATTATTCATTGATAGTGGACCAAAATTCACCATATCTAACAAATAATAAAAAACACATATCTTCCTAAATAAGAAGTATATGACTATTATGTAGATCAACATCATACTATTCCAGGTACATATTAGACCCTTATATTTTGTATAGATAATCCATCTTCAGTCTACAAATGCATCGTTTATGAGTATGCTTTGTAAACAGCCACCTTATACAGAGATTGAAATTTCTACATCGGCTAACAGAAATCCCTTTTCCTTCTCCAAAATTTCAGAAAGTGGACCATGCACTCTACATTTCAAAAGCTTCAAGGAATTCTTTCTTTTTTCTAGGGCATACTAATGAAGATAAATTTTTAAGAGAAAAGCAAATATTCATAATACTGTGCCTTAAGCTGGAAAGTATTGAGAATGATTTGTCATAGAGACTAATGTTTAAATTGTGACTAAGCTTTAAATGGTACTTTTACTGTATTGTGGTGGCATTATAAACTAAAAGGACTTCTTGTGTATGCTCTGATAAAATAATATGCATAATATAATTCCCTTGAGAAAATGTTCTATGTGTTTCCAATAACTGACTTTCATCAATATTTTTATGCACAAGGCTTAGTGAGTTTGGGACTGGCTATACTAAATTCTTCTCAGCGTTTCATAATTCAGGATATGGGGACTGGGCAGAGGACCAAATTAATTTTAAAATAGACTGTTTTGAAAATAGTAATGCCAGTGTCAAAGCTATACAGTGTTTCAGAAGAGAGCAACAATTACTCAGTAGAGTCTTCATTTTGACTTCCAAATCCTGGCATAACTCTTTTACAGAGCATGGTACTCATGTACTCTTCTTATCTACTAAAGCATCAGTGAGAGTCAAAATGGTAAACTCTAGTTGAATATTTAGGAGGGGAAAAATTAACTGGTAAGATGAATACACACACATGCACACATATACATACACACACACCATCAATCCTTTGATATATATATCATATATATCAACCCTTTGAGATATATATCATGAGATATATATCATATATATCTCTCTAAGACAACATACTTCACTGGGAATCTGAAAATTTGGACTTGAAGTGGGAGATAAGAAGTAGAGAGGAAGAAACTGTCCATTCTTTGGAACTATTAGTGCTTTCTAGAAAGGTCTTGATCACTTTTTAATGTTTCCATCAGGTCAGATTCTATGCAATTTCTTTGACTTTTTAAAGCTTCCTCCTAAACTGTCAGTCACAGTCATTCCTCTTTAAAAATCTATTTTTAACATTAACTTTTATTTAATCATGTCAGTTTCTCTCCTTGAACCCCAAGGTTCTTGGAGGAGTCCACAATCTATGATAACATAAAACTGAGTGAGTGCCGGATAAGCCTTTCCTGGATAAGTCACTTATTTTTCATGTTTTTATTGCATTGTCTGCTTTATTACATTAAATCAATGTCTATAAAATGTTTCACACTGATGTCCCTCAAAAAAGTTTAGTCTGATCGTCCCTGGCACCAATGTTAATTAAAGAGCCTTTATAAGAACTGTTTGCAGGATGTTTTGAAATGCCCAGCTGATAGTTGCATTAATTGCATCACATTGATTAATATTTATTACCTATTTAAAATTTATGTAGTAACTATCACTTTAGAACACAGACACCTGGACAAGAATACTATTTTAACACTAGAATAAAATGGAAACAGAGAATATTCTATTTGTTATGTTAGTCCATGCCTAGGGATAAGAAATTCTATGCAACTAGATAAGTGTGGCTTTAAAGATGACTTAGAATTCATAATTAATAGTAACACTCCTGTCCTTTATG
Source organism: Carollia perspicillata (assembly GCA_004027735.1). Lineage (NCBI taxonomy): Eukaryota > Metazoa > Chordata > Mammalia > Chiroptera > Phyllostomidae > Carollia > Carollia perspicillata. The sequence goes on along the minus strand of PVKM010025694.1, from coordinate 5,320 downwards.
CCCCTATTTTGTCATTGATTTTTGCTCTCTACTTCCCCTAAATATTGTTTGCACACTTACACTCAATGGCACCCATCAACTTTATTCTGAGACTTTTGCTACCTCTTCCTGAGTCCATCACTCTGATATTCATGTTCCCCTCTTACTCATGCCTACATGCCCTCTTCTCTTTCTGACACATATATTTTTATGCCTCTGTTTTCCTTCCATGTATGTGCTATTGTGTTCTCCACATAAAATTTTTGGGTGGAAAATTTATTTAAACACATGATGGTTTGAGAAATGAAGGTCATGCTCCATTTGGTAAGTTTCAGTGATTAGGAATTATTTTCTGCAGATTTTATAAAAGACTATTTTAAGAAAAGTAATATACTCCAAGAAGAGATAAGCGCTGTCTTTCTTCTGTAGGGATATAACTCAAAGAAAATAAGACTTGGCCTAGCATAGTAATTCTATTTTACATCAATAACCGTACTATAAATAATGAGCTTCATTATTTATATGCTTTTCTTTTCCATATGCACTTAATAACTTTTTTTAACATTGTATAAAATGCTAAATTATTTTCCTGGGATCAGCACAGCAATTTCAAGGACTTGCAAAAAAGTAATTTTTATTCTTTAGAGCACTTTCAGTGGCATGATCAAAAGCCAAAAAGGCCTGGATACTTTTTCAGAAACTAAATATTTTGAAATGATCTGATATACTGAAATGTTTAGGCAGCATGTGAAAAGTAAAATTAAATTGACTCTATTAGTTCTATTTTCTAATGGACAAGGGTTATTTAACATCAAGCATTATAAAGCAATAATCTTGACTATTTTTTTGTGTTTTGTGTGTGTCAGAGATAACCTATACTGACTTGATGATCATCTGTTCACATTCTATAAAGTGTCATATAATTCAAAAGGTATTCTGGTGATTTATCTTATGTCAATAAAACAGCCTCTGTCCAGTGTGTTGAAGATGGATCTGATCATATCTTAATACGCAACAAGGTATTATCACATAAAAAGTCATCCAAATTTATATTAAGGATAATAAAGCCAAGAATAGAAGAAAAGTTTCTTTAAAAAGACTCAACTTGATCAAAACAGCACCCTGTTTGCATCTCTTCTCAGAAACTTGTAGGGAAGGAATAGATATCAGGGCAAAACATTTGTTATTGCTTCAGGAGTTAAGCAAGAATTTCAGAAATTACAGTAAAAATTATCTTAAGAATTGAATTTGTTTTCTAACTCATGTTCCACTGAAGACCATAATCTGTCTTTAACATGTTGAAAATTTGTGTAATTTCTCTCCAAGATATAATCAGATATGATCAATTTTAAACCAGTTTCTCTGAGATTAGTAATAAATACACTCAAAATACATCGATGAAATATCAGCCAAGCATTTTTTACTAATTTTACCTGTGGTTTTGATAATAACTATCATTGCCCTTAGTTTTGTTAAAAACTAGACATGAGGTATGAGTCCATATCAAGCTGTATTTCAGCATAAGTTTAAGGTAATTATTATGTCCATAAGGACAGATTAACTAAACCTTAAATTATGGCTGCAAAAATAGAGTAGTTTTAACTCTTTGTCTTAACTTTGCTATACATAGAAGATGGATTTATATTTCATTACCAGAGTGGATAAGAAAGGTCATTTAAAAAAATTCAATTCGCCTCTGACTAACTATATGAAAAGGCCATGAATCATTAAATAAAATTCAAAGTGAATTTTTACAAAATATTTAAATAAACTTTTTAAAATACAATATTTTCACATTAGAAATTTGAATTAATTTTTATTACCACTTGAGGGAAATAAAAATAATGAAGCAAATATAATTTATATCTTAAATATTTCATTAATATCAGGCAATATTTTATTGTCATCAACAGAAAGTTGCTACACAAAATTAATCAATCCATTCATATTAAGATATTAGTAATAACATCTATTCTGTAGTATATGATAAAACCATTGAAAAAGAAGTCAATGATCTTAAAATGGCAATTTGCAGATTTCTCAAGTTGCTAAATCTGGGGCCCAGGGTTTTATTTTTATTTGTGTTTGTATTGCTACAAAGAAGTGACAGAAATTAAATTGCATATACACATATAACAACATGTAGGTAAAGGTTAGGCTGTGCATTGAAGGAACTTCATACTTTTTACAAACACGTGAGAGTAATCATATTTGCACCCCATGAACTCTGCATTCCAATCCATTTGTACCCAAATATTTGAAATTTTACTTCTGCCCTTTGCCATTATCTGGCACTCTGTTCAGTAACAATCTGCCTTAACCTAAGTAGCAAAAGGAGAGAAAACATCCATAACTTTTAAAGAAGTCTAATTGAACAATGATAACACCCTGAGCCCTGTAACAAATTATCAAGAGCTTATCAGCCACACTGTCAATAACCGCATTGTGTTCTCTTTATCGGTTTTTGCTCTTCAGAATGAAAGACACTTCTTTATATTAAAGTGAATTACGGATTATATTCTGTAAGAACCACTATGGGTGATGGACGCCTAAGTGAACTCCCGCTGCTGGCCTTAGGCCGTGCGTGAAGCAGCTGAGAATACTAATAGCAGCAAAGCAAGAGCAATTTTTCTAGTTTAAGATCATGCCAGTCTCTATTGATGTAAACAGGGATTTGATGGATGCAATGATCTGTCTGCTCTCCACAAGGAGCACATAAAACTTATTTTAAATTGTTTATTTTCTTAGATTTCATCTGAAATGCAGGATAAACTGTGACTGAACTGATGATAATACTGGAATAGGACTCTGAGGCACACCATTAAACCAGCACACTGTCTCTTCTCACTGTGTCTTTTTGCTTTCTGTCAGTTACCACCCATACAGAATTCAATGGCAGCCAAATAAAATTTTGAAAGAGAAAAATGAAATGAAAAAAAAAAAATCATGCTCAGAAAAGAGCTACTGCTAAAAATCAGGGATGAAGAAAGAATATAGCAGTTTGGGCTGTAGAAGCAGCATTTAGGGCCCTAACATAACTGCAAATTTTCACACCATATTCTATCAGTATGTACGTACGAGTCTGGGGTGTGCAGTACCTCACAGCAAGATCCTCTCCCACTGAGAAAAATTGTTTTCTGATTCTTTGTTCTTCTGTGAAGCCTTTCTCTCCAGAATTCACAAAATGCGCTCCTGTTTTCCAGACTCAGCATATATTTCTCTGGGGTTTTGCTACTGAATAATAGTTATGAATGGTTTGGCCTAAAAATGGCATCCCTGTAGTGAATTGTTGTAACAGTCACTAATGTGAAAGGGTGATCTGCAGATTTCCGTGTCCAATGCTCATTTTATAGTGTTATCATGAAGCATTTCTTCAAGCACCAGAAAGATAGAGGACTGATATTTCTAGAGACTGCAGTGTTGAAATTGTTGTAAGGAAAGGTAAGAACTAGGCCTTGAAACAGTAAGTACAGGTTGGGGCAAAAGAAGGTTTACAGTTGTGAACATGCAAACCATAGTTTGTTCTTGTACTATTATTTATTATTATATTATTTTCCATATGAACAATAGTAAACCCACTGTTGCCCCATCTTGTATTTCTCAACAGTGCTTTCATATCTGTTTGATTAGCCAAGTTGGAACTAAAAAAATGGTATCATACTCACTTGGCAAATGCAAAATATTAAAAATCAGAGACAAAGTATGGTACTTAATCATTTTTAAATCAGATTTCCATCAGCAATAGCCAAACCAATGCATACAGAGCTGAAGCTTTTCCTTGTACAGACATATTTTGTTTTATTGTGCTTCTCTTTATTGTGCTTCTCAGATGTGGATTTTCTTTCAAATTGAAGGCACGACCCTTTACCAGCAAAATGATTATGACTCACCTTACTGTGTCACTCATTTTATTGTGGTGGTTTGTAACTGAACCAGCAATATCACCAAGGCATGCCTGTATGTCCCCTTACAAAAGTAGTCCTACAGAAATTCTTTCAGAAGCCACTCACACCTATGTTTCCCTCCACCTTCATGACTCATTACCCACTCAGTAATGTCCATCTTTACTGCTCTCAAACCCAATGCTGTTTCAATGTCTTTATCCACTCTCTAAATTTGAGCTCTTTCCCTCCCAGGCTATGCTCCAGATTTTCCTTTTGAATCTATGCAGTAAAAAGAAACCTCATGCTTGGTAGTCTTCCATTGGGAATGTACTGGTGAAGCATTTAAACTAAGTTATTAATAAATAATCATTTTTAATATGTTGATCCTTCCAAGAACAAAAATCCTATTTCGAAGTGATAGCAAAGGGAGAAAATGAAGGTACTACATATTGGGACAGTATATTCTCTTTTATGTCCCTCAAATGTCACCACATCCTTAATGAAGTGTGTTCTTCTCTCATTTGAAATAGACTTCACAAGAGGACTCTCTTAGAAGGAATCTACAGAAAGAACATGCATCCCAAGGGGATGAGGACAATTCCCCTGGAGGCCTATATTGTACTTACTTAAGAAGTGATTAAGGCTTTTCATCTTTGATTCTCATAGAAGGTTGTACATTAATTACATCAGTATAACAGATATCTGTTAAAATTCAATTCTCTCTCTAGCATGATGCAAGATATCAGAGACTTTGCCTACAAGAGTAAATAGTACTAACTCAAACAATTGCTCATATTTAGTTGTATATTCTTGTTTACTTGTATGACCTTAAAACCCCCTTAGGGTTTATTTCTAGCGATTTTAAGCACATCTTTATATGACAGTGCTAAGAGATACCATTGACGTGGACCACAGACTTACAGATGGATTTCATAAACCCAGGTGTATTTCTCAATTAACCTTGATTTAACAGCCTACACCAGTACTAGGTGATACTAGGTGTACTAGGTGATAGTACAGCACAGATGCCTGCAAATTCTCTATCACTTCCTATACTATACAAGGGGTACTCTTTAAACAAGCATTACCAATATCAAGGGCCAATGATACAAAAATCAGTTTGGTGTTTGCCACGAAAATGTTCTTCCTCACCTAAGCCACTGTGAAAATACTAAAACAGTTATATTCATAAGCATATACTATACATTTGCATAATGCTTTAGAGTTTTCAAAGCATTTATCATCTCATTTTATCTTCACAACTACATGGCATTTATCGACTTAAAACTGAATATATAAAGGTTAATGGCAGATAAAAAACCTGTATGCAGAAAACTACACAACACTGAAGAATGAAATCAAGGAAGACACAAACAAATGGAAACATATACCGTGTTCATGGATTGGAAGAATTAACATCATCAAAATGTCCATATTACCCAAAGCAATATACAGAT
>PVKM010025693.1:0-19795 GCA_004027735.1 Carollia perspicillata | reverse complement strand
AAGACTCAAACACTGCTGCTGCAGTGCCTTTGTTCCCGGGTTCCTCTACCCCAGAGACCTTTCCTCTTCCTTACCAGCTGAAAGCCTATGACTCTCTGTGGTCCTTTCCAGGTACCCTCTCTTCCACAAAGCATTTTCTGATTCTTCAAGCGGGATATCATCTCTGTCTCCTCGAACCCTCAGAATATGTTTCTTATGTGCTTCTAATGCAACTTCCCTTCTTTGTCTTATGCTTCAGAGTTATTGCACACATGGGGTGGTCAGCACTTGGCATGTACACGATTCCTGTGCCCGTGGTGGGCAGCATGAGGTCACTACGGCTGTCACTGCTGGGATCCCGGGTACTACCTCATAATCCTTTCTAATGCAACACTCAAGGAGGCCACTGTCGACTGATTGGAGTCATCATGCAACATGAGACCCGACTGGCATCCTGAGTATAGTAACTCCTGCTACTCTTCCTACCTGGTACTAGACACTGAACTCAGCACAGCTGCAGAGTTCCAGAGCCTTTGCCGAGGACTGTTTGTCCCCTCACCCCCCATCTCAGTAAGTCAGGGCACTGTCTTACGCTGATGAGGAAATGTGGGCACGTGCTCCGGGGCTTGGAGTTCTTTGGCTGCAGTTTTCCCAGTAACTCCATTTATACAGATATAGGTGGTGGGCTTTTAATTTTTTAATTTCAGGCATAATCATTTCACTGCTATTTCATTTGTGTTGATAGTAATTTGAATAATTACATATTTCAGATGAACATTTCTTTCTTCTTCTTCTCCTTTTTTTTTAGAAAAGAGCGTCCTTGATCACTGTTCTTAACTACTTTCTGCATTGCAGTGTTTTCCCCCGTCTTTCTTATGTGGGGCTTTTTTCTTTTCTTCTGGTACAATGGAAATGTCAATTGCTTTTTCTTTTCCATTGTTCCATCCTCTAGATACAAGAAAACAACCCTGTTTGAAAGAACAAGGTGATTAATTGTCTTCAGTGCAGCAAGTATTACCTGCTTATATCATTCATTTCATTTCCCTTCTACAGTAAACTGAGAGATCTTAGTTATTTTGAAAATTGCATTGCCAACTGGGGAAATACATTCTGAGTAAATTTCAGGTCCCACTGGGTTTTGCTTTAAAACTAAGAGAGGGAGTAGGGTAGAGAGAGGAGAGAAGAGAGGTTTTTTTTATCCTCCACTTCTTCTCATTCTTTTTTACATTTCCTGTTCTGGGCTCCATTCCAGCAGTGCATTCATGTGATTCGATAATTTGTCACCTAACATAAATCAGATACCAGTCACAGTTAAGTGTGATTTGTTGTGTGTGTGGATTTCTGTTTATGGTATCTTTATTGAGATTTTCAGCAATAAGATATAATATGTAATCTCTACCGATTTAAAAGCTTCATGCTGTTTGATCACAAAAGTGATTTGCTTCTTCCCTCTATCAGAAGAGAAAATATCTGATACGAGGTCTGCCTCCCATACCCGCCCTGTGGTGCAGCCTGCCTGGCGCGCTGCGTGCCCTGCACTGGAGGGTACGGTGAGCACCCGTGTCTGTGGGATTAGAGAACAATGGCTGGAGGCTGATCTGCTGCGATTTAGTTACGAAGAGATTAATTTAATAGAAACCCAGAACATCATCTTCCCCCGACCCCGGCCTCTCCCCAACCCCACAGATGGCATATATGGTGATATTTTCTGAAGAGATTATAACCTGGCCAGTTTGTTTTTCCTCTTAATATACCAGATGTGATAGAGATAGCACCAATTTGGGAGTCAGATTTCCTAAGTTCAAACACTGGTTCCCTCAGGAATTAGTATCATAACCTCAAGGGAGTTATAGAATGGTTTGCTTCTCATTTTGTTTCTCTGGAGGTGAAGAAAAGAGTGTCTAATTGACAAGGTTGAGAGAATTAAATGCGATCCTTGTGAAATGCCCGTGCGTGAAGTCTGTCACAGAGCAGGCATTCAGGAAGAAGAAAGCCTTAGCATTCCTCTGTACTTGGAGAGAGAAGGCGGGGGTGGGGAGAGGAAAAAAGCACACAAAGACTCTTCGTAGTTTCGTTGAGGTTCTGTAAACCTGTTTGTGGGCTTGGCTTTGTTGTCCAGTTCTCAGGAATTCCTTTTATTTATTTTTAAACACAACTTTGAGGAGTGTTTCTTTCCATGAAATGGCTTTAATGTTCACACCTGTGCATGAATATGTGCCTACCAATGACAATAAATAACAATGGAACTTAGTCGGGGTAAAGGAGAGTAAAAATACCTAGTGGAGGTTTGTGTTAAAATTATTTGGGTTCCACCCCTGGCCGGGTGGCTCAGTTAGGTGGAGCATCATTCCCTATACCAAAAGTTTGGGGGTTCGATTCCTGGTCAGGGAACATACTGGGTTGGGGGTTCGATCTCTAGTCAGAGCGTATATAGGAGGCAGCTGATCGATGTTTCTCACATCGACATTTCTTCCCCCTTCCCCTCCCCCCTCAAATAAATATTTAATTTTTAAAAATTATTTGGATTCCATAGCATTGTTGAAACTAAGGTGAGGTGAGGGAGGCACTCACTTGAGAAGCAAAGTTTTTAAAAAATCTCAGTAGTCAAGGAAATAATATTCTAATGCAGTATTTTTTAAAAATCAAAACTAACATAAAAAACCTACTATGAACAAAATACCAAATGTTCGGTAAAGAGAGGACCTAACAGAGGTGGGGCTCAGGCGCAGTGAGTGAGGTGGGTGAGAAAATGCTGGCACGAAGGCCAGTGACAGACTGAAGCCGTGAGCCAGCGCCTCCCTGGGACTGGAAGTGTGGGTTGGGAGATTTTGGAGAAGCACTTTGACAGACCTCGCTCGGTGACTTTGACTATCAATATAATGTGAGGCTCATACCGATGATCTTTTTCATCTCATTGCTTGTCACTAATAGGCAGATGTGGCCTTCTAGATTTTCTTGTTTGAGGAGCCCTAATCAGAGGTCGTAACGGGAGAGGGAAATGGATGATGACTGATTTTCAAGTGCAGGGTTGGCAAGTCTGCAGGTTGGTTTCAAATGTTTAGGCATTTTCAGCCTCAAGGAAAATATTAGTTTATATGTTTAAACTAGTTTGATGTAAAAGTGATAGAATAGTATCTTTTCCAGTTAGTTACTTATTTTCTGTGAAATTTATAGTTATCAAAAATTGTGTTTGCAAGAGAGAAGTTTTCATCTTCTGAACACAGTCTAGGTATTAGAAACTTGTTAATTTTGTATGGGTTGTATTCTGTAAATTTATAGATAAATAGAAATTAATTTTTATTGCTATTAAATAATAGCAGCTATAATTTCCGAGTGCCTACACTGTACCAAGCAATAAACCAAGTGTTTTTCTACTTTATCTGCTTTGATATGCAAATAAAGCTCTCCAAAACAGGTCTTGTACAGGTAAAGAAAACAAAGTCAGAGAAGGTGAGTTCAAGATGACCCAGTCAGTTAGTGACAGAGGTAGGATTTGAACCCAGGTCCTTCTAATTCTGATGTTCATGTCTAGTAAGTAAGGAAAAGGTTGAGTCTTGAGCATCTGTGCTTTTTGTTTAGAGGCAAATGAATTCACAGAAGGTAAAGCATCAGGAAGAAAAATGGTATCAACCTCAGAAATGTTTACCTCCTTTTGAAAAGCTTCCAAAAGTAATGTTCTATAGAAATGCAGTGGATGGAATATGACCCGCTTCAGCATGTCTCCTGATGAGAGGGTGTGGGATATGGCGGGAGGAAGGCCAGGGCTGGCCAAACCAGAGGCCTCCCTCTAAAGTGTCTGGGTCTGGTTTGGCCTCAGGGCTTCCCCGAGTCTCACCTGTCCTACCTGCACAGCCTGCCTGTTGCTCCTGGGTCACTTTGCAACCCTTAGCCAATCAGAAGGTATCGCAGGCTGTTGGAAGTAGATCTCTAGATCTGCAGACACCCAGGGCAGTGGTCCTGCCCCTGATCATGGTGCGCTCACTCTCATTCCTCTCCCATGTATATGTAGCATTCTGGATAATCCAGTACTTTGGCCGAATAAGAAGTGAGCAGTAATGAAACACATGAGAAACCTTATGAAATCCAATAAAACTCTGATTACCAATTCCAAGGCCACTCAGACTCCTGCAGTGGCTCCCCGTCCCTGTTTTAAGGATCAGTCATGATTTGACAGCTGTTCAAAACGGCTGAGTTATCTGTAATTCCCAGAGATGGGACCGGTGACACTCAGGCTGGCTGGGGTGGGATGGGTGTAGTAAATGGGCTTTCAGCAGCTCTCTCAAGGTCAGTCAGAGATGCTTCGCTTGTGTAGTTCCACATATTAGGTTCCTGTATAAGGTTAGATTTGAAGAAAAAAAATTGACTGCTTAGAAAAATGAGCTTAAGTAAATCTTTAATCAAATCCTATTTCCTCATCTCACTTTTATGAAATCTGAGTCCCAGAGAGGTCAAGTGTCTTGCCTGGAGCCTCACACTGCATTAGTAACTAGGCTAAAATAGCAACCTGAATCTTCTTTTCTTAAAGTATATTTTATTGATTATGCTATTACATTTGCCCTAATCTCCCCCCTTTGCCTCCCTCTGCCCAGTACTCCCCTTTCCCTCCAACAATCCTCCCCCCACCTTAGTTCATGGCCACGGGTTGTACATGTAAGTTCTTTGGCTTCTCCATTTCCTGTACTATTCTTAACTGTCTATTTTGTAGCTACCATTTAAGCTTCTAATCACCGTACCTTTTTTCCCATTCTCCCCCTCCCCACTCCCAGCTGATAATCCTCCCAATGATCTTCATACCTATGATTCTGTTCCTGTTCTAACTGATTGCTTAGTTTGTTTTTGTTTTTGTTTTGGGGGTTCAGTTGATAGTAGTGAGTTTGTTGTCATTTTAATGTTCATAGTTTTGATCTTCTTGTTTTTCTTAAATAAGTCCCTTTAACATTTCATGTAATAATACCTTGGTGATGATGAATTCCTTTAGCTTTACCTTGTCTGGGAAGCATTTTATCTGCCCTCCCATTCTAAATGATAGCTTTGCTAGATAGTATAATCTTGGATGTAGGTCCTTGCTTTTCATCACTTGGAATACTTCTTGCTAGTCCCTTCTTGCCTATAAGGTTTCTTTGGAAAAATCAGTTGACGGTCTTATGGGAACTCCTGTGTAGGTAACTGTCTCCTTTTTTCTTGCTGCTTTTAAGATACTCTGTTTATCTTTAACCTTTGGCATTTTAATTATGATGTGTCTTGGTGTGAGCTTCTTTGGGTCCAACTTGTTTGGAACTCTCTGTGCTTCCTGGAATTGTGTGTCTATTTCCTTTGCCAAATTAGGGAAGTTTCTTTCATTATTTTTTCAAACAAGTTTTCAATTTCTTGCTCTTCCTCTTCTCTTTCTGGCATCCCTATGATTCAGATGTTGGCACTTTTAGAGATGTCCCAGAGTCTTCTTATACGCTTCTCATTTATTTGTTTGTTTGTTTATTTTGAATTCTTGTTTCTGCATTCTGTTCTAGTTGAATGTTTCTGTTTTCCTTATGTTCCAAATCATTGATTTGAATCCTGGCTTCTTTCCCTTCACTTTTGGTTCACTGTGGATTTTTCTTTATTTCACTTAGTGTAACCTTCATTTCTTCCTTTATGTTGTTGCCCTGCTCAGTGAGTTCTCTGAGCATCCTGACCACCAGTATTTTGGACTCTGAGTCTGATAGGTTGGCTATCTTTATTTCATTTAGCTCTTTTCCTGGGGTTTTGCTCTGTTCTTTCATTTAGGCCTTATTTCTTTGTCTCCTCAATTTGGCAGCCTCCCTGTGTTTGTTTCTGTGTACTAGGTAAAGCTGATTTGACCCCATCTTAGCGCACCTGTGAAGCTATATGGGGCAGAGACTTAGGTATTTGCCAGAGCTGGGCAACCCACTTCACCGCTCTGTGGCTCTGGTAGGGGGCTGGTCAGAGATGGGACAGTGCTGCTACCTGGCTTTTTGAGGCTTGCCCGGCACTTGCCCCATTTCCAGTCACTTCCCCACTTCCTGTCTGTGACTGGCACCCTTCTAGCTGTTGCCCTGGTGGTAATTCCCAAGTGGGTGGGTTTGCATATGTTCTAAGTATGTGCAGGTCCTTTAAACGGACTCTCCTGAGAAACCAGCAGTTTCTTCCACCACCACAACTCCCATTGGTTTTTGCAGCCATAAATCATGAGGTCTTATCTTCCCAGCACTGGATTCCTGGGCTGTGCAGTCTGGCCTCGGGCTGGGATCGCTCTCCCAAGGTATCCCTTGCCTGTAAGGTTTCTTTTGAAAACCCATTCTTTTGAAAACCCATTCTCCCATTTTTTTCCCACCACACACAAACATGGGACCACCCACTCTGCTGCCGCAGCTGCCACCCCTCCGCACCACACTGCATGCTCTCCGTTCCGACTCCCTGTCGCCTCCACCCCTCCTACCCCACTGGATGAATATGGCTTCTTTAAGTCCTTGGCTGTTGGGCTTCCATGCAGTTTGATTTTCTGGCAGTTCTGGTGTTTTTTCTTTTGAGGTTAGGTGTGATTCTGCTTGTGGTTGTGTGAGGAGGTGAAGCGTGTCTACCTAGGCCTCTATCTTGACTGGAATTCAAAGCCTGTTTTCTGACACCTGCCTTCAGGCTTTCTCCTTATTTTGCCCTGGTTGGTCTGCTACCTATTCCAAGGCATCTGAACCACTTTGTCACCCATCTGCCTCAAATCTTAGTTGTTTATCATCTGTGGGGAACAGTAATTGCTTTGATGTGGAAACATATTTTTGGAGGCCATGGCAAGATATCAACATTGATTTCCTCTTATGACCTGTCAAAATTTGAATCAATCCCTCCCAAAGTAAAATGCAGGACACATTCCATCAGCTGTTAGGAGGTAGGGGGCCTCGGTGGGGGCATGTAAGAGGCATTTGGGTTTATATTCCTCCTGTAGAGGCAGTAATAGCATGATCACGGCTTGTGTTGCACATGATGGTAGTGATGTCTTTACAGCCCTTCATTTAATGACAGGCTGGTTTTCCTGAAGCCTTACAGCACAAACCTACAGAGTTAGAGATTAGGGAGACAGAATTTCATGAACTTCAGCAACTGTGGTTATCATCGAGAGAGATTAATTAATGTGCTTAATGAGCTTGAAGCAGGTGGAAGATGCATGGGGGTTCTGTGCCACTGGGCCTGCTAAAGCGTCTCTAGAAACCAAGTTAATTTGAATATTTTTATGAGGGAAGGGTGAAGGTTCAAGGAAGAAAGAACCAGTGGGCATAGAGCATGCAGGGTGTTTTGGGTTTTTTTTTTTTAACATTTTGATTCAACCCACATGTGTGCACACACATCACTTGGGGAAGCTGGTGGAAGCTATGCGGAATCTCCCCAGAAATATTTGCATATATCCCCTGAATGTGTTCAAGAAGGAAAAAAAGGTTTCGGGGACCAGCTAGGAGTCTGTCCATTGGCTCACAGCATCCATGGATCACAGCTTAAGAATCACTGATGCAGCACAAGACAGACCCATGAGTGAGTCGATTTATATTGTGCCTGATAAACCTTTCTCTTCTCCCACACTCTTCTGCTTTCATGAGAAATCTCCTGACCTTTTTAAAGTACACTGTTCCTTTCTTCCTATATATAATTGTTTTTCACCACCTCTTTTGGATTTTAAAGGGTGTTTTATGAAGTGGGAATGGGGCTATTTGGCAATGGGACCGTGGTTATCAAGTCTCTTAATATGGGATACTTGGGGTAAATGGACTCGCAGATAATTCTGGAATAGTTGCAACCTGTGTCAATGCAAAGGTGCCCCCTCCCCTCTTGAGTTTCCCACAGACAACCACATTTCTTGTGGCAATTTCCACCTTTCCCTTGTTCACCCTCAGAATGAGGCACTAAAGAATAAATGCCCGAGAGAAAGACATCAGCAGGGAATGAAGAAAACCAGAGGGCCAAGACAATCTTTAAAGTATCCCCTGAATGACTCAGTTAACCACGCCAAGTAAATGCTTTTCACTCCTTCAGGGCTATTAGAACTCCCTGACACTGGACTGAGTTTGAGCTTTGACTGAGGAAGCTGAACTTGTCTGAGAAACTCATGTCCCTGAAAGCGCAATTAGAGTATTGTTTCTCCCACCTTCCCTTGCCCTTGCTGTCAGCAATTTTATGGAAGGCAAGGCCAGAGCCATTAGAGGAAGATGGGTAAATGTACCTTTGCTGTGGCCAGCCGTGTTCAAAGGTGCGCCGTCTGTGGCTGCCTGGAAGCCAGTTGCTGATGTAGGTAGGGTGGGGTAGGTGCCTCTTTCTCAGATTTAAAAAGGATTGAATTTCTCAGTGTGAAGTTGATAACACCAGGCCATCTTGGTTGTTTTGTTTTTTAGCACCTCGATTGACAAGTCTCTTTTTTTGTTGAATCTGTGCGCATCCAGATTAAAATGTAATGATGATACTAGATTTAATGATCTCTGTTTTTTCTGGGGGGTTTTAGTCCTTCTTTTTTTTTTTCATTTCTTCCCTAAAAATCTTTTCTAGATTTTATAGCAATGATCCAGGGTAGTAACTGTGTTACTATGATGTCCCTCCTTTTGATGACAACTAGGCACCGAGACTGGGACTTTGCGAAGACAAGGATTTCTTTCTCTTCCAGTTGCTTTACCAAAAAAAAAGGTTAAGCAAAAGGAGAGGTGTTGGAAGAGAGGGGTTTCTATTTTATTGTTCTCTGGCACAAACACTTGAAAACAAAGTTAGCTCTGTTTTGGGGACTTGGAGACCCATGCCAGGTGACATTTTAGTTGTCACTAGTTAGGTTCCATTCACCAGGAACTGATGTCTCCACAGTCCTTAAAACTCAGCATGCTCTCCAAAGTCAGGAGGGGTAGGGATGGATGGAGGGAAGCCTTCTGGTAGGCCAACTTCTAATACTTCATGCTTGCAAAGAAATATATGCCTCTTGCAACAGCTGAGCTATTCAATGTTTTGGTCTGCTAGGGCCCCTGCTGCTACCACACTCTAGGAAGCAAATATCTTCCTTCAGAGAGAAAATAGAACTCCAGGCAAGGTGTCTCCAAGTGCATGCTGATTCTCTACTGAGGACAAAGATCATTGACTGTTTTCTGCCCACCCTTTGATTATAGTTGATCTGTCTCTTTCAGGCCTGGGAGTAAGTTCAGAAAAGTCAGAGCTTAAACAATGGGTACTCGTTGCAGGGTAATGTGCTAAAATGAGTCTCGCCTTGGCAGGACAATTCAGTGCTCCCAACTTTGGGGCGAGGCCACCTCCCTAGTAATTAGTGAGATGGCTGGTTTCATAACCGGTGGCCTCTGTGGGCGTTCACTTCCCCTTCAAAAATCCCTCAGCTTCTGTGCCTATACTCCCTGCATTAATTGGTCATTTGCAAAGGAAAATGAGAAAGAAAAGGAATGAAATGGACTCTCAATCATAAATATGTTTTTAAAATTTTGTGTAATAAGGCCAGAATTCTTTGAAGGTTCTTTTGATGCTTAGTTCATTCAGGACAATAGTTGTATAAAGTGTATTTTAGTTAATTTATATTCTGTCTCATACTTCATGTGGTGATTTATTTAATCCATATAATCCCCACAAAATTATGAATTTATAGCTTTTTATAGATCAGGAGAATCAGGTGGTATGAAATTATGTAATTTTTTAAAAAATATTTTATTTATTTATTTTTAGAGAGAGGGGATGGGAAGGAAAAAGTGGGAGAGAAACATCAATGTGTGGTTGCTTCTCATGTTTCCCCTACTGGGAACCTGGCCTGCAACCCAGGCATGTGCCCTGACTGGGAATCGAACTGGCGACCCTTTGCTTCACAGGCCTGCACTCAATCCACTGAGCTATACCAGCCAGGGATGAAATTATGTAATTTCTAAAGAAATTGTACAATTACAATTATAATTGTAATTTCCATAGCTGGTAAGTGGCAAAGTGAGAACACAAACCGAGAGAGCATAGCTCCAAGTTCACATAACTCAACATATAACATACTGCCTCTTACTGTTGAATGAGTAAAATTACAATGTGTAAAGGATTTAGAACAGACCCTAGAATATAGTAGGTGTGCATGAGTATTTGTGGTTTCTGCCTTTTCTTGTTCTTTTTCTCTCCCCCCTCCTCCTCCTCTTCCATTTCCTCTCCTTTTCCTCCTCCTTCTCCTACTTCTGACCCTTTTTCTTTTTCTCCTTATGCTTCTTCACTTTATAATAATTCTCACCATATTTATTATATCAATGTGGTATACCAGATACCATTGTTGCTGCATTTAGTACCTTCTTTGTGACATTTACTGAGAAATAACTAAGAAGTTTCCATTCATTTTTTCAAAGTTGCATATATTTCTCATGCATTTGGTGATTTTTACGACATTATTCATGATTTTTACAAAACTCAGAATCCTTGTTTAAGGAGCTCCCAGAACAAAGAGAGGATAATTCACTCATCTCCCAAACATGACTCCACAAGTAATAAATTGTCTATGATGCATCTATTAGGGTTGTTATAAATCAGGCTGGTTTTACCATATGACGTTCTTATGTTCCACATTTTAAAGTGAAACGAAGGAGCTGATGGATTAGGGAAGCTTGATTGGTCTTCTCCAGGATTCGATGATTCTCAGGGGCAACTCTTCTTCTCACCCTATGCTACCTCTCCCATGCAATTTCTTTTTTAAAAAATTCATTGTATTGTTTCCATTACCATCATCCACCTATGTCTTCTCCCCGCTGCAATCACCACACTGTTGTCCACGTCCATGAATCCTTTTTCCTTTTTTTTTTTTTTTGCTGGATTCGTCCATCTGATTTCTAACCAGAGTCAGACCCAGTTACTATATGCCCCCTCCACTCCCTGTTTGTCCCACCTCTCATCCAATACCCATGTTATTTTCTCGGAAACAACACATGTCTGTCCTCTCCAAACCCCATCCAGTCCAACCACACCTGCTCCTAAGAGTTTTCTGCTTTCTGATCACTGTGCATTTGGAGGTCTGCTGTCTCTCTAGCACTGTGCTCGTCCCTCGCACACATTGCCTCAGGTAATCCTCACAATAGTTGTATGAGCTATTCGGCAGTATGATTTGCATACCAATGAGGATCTAACTGATGTCTTTCTTAGCTCTGATCAGTTGGTTGGCTTTTCATATATTCAACAGACATTGAGCATCTACTTATGTTCGCATCTGTCGGGTGGGATGCTAGATATACAACAGTGAACAAAGGAGTCAGGGTTTCTGCTCCTGGGGAAGGTGGTGAAGGACATGAAACAATCATGCAAATGAATATGTTATTAACACTTTGGTCAGTGAAGTGGATGGAAACTGTAGGGAGCTACAGAAGAACAGCCTTTCCAACCAGGTAGTCAGTTTCAGATCCTAGTGGCTAACTGTGTAATTTTGGCCCGGTTAGCTATTAAATTGCAGCTAGTGTTACACCGTGTTCTCTACAACAGCTGAGGAGCTAATAGAAATGAAGAAACCAGAACTCAGTGTGTGAATGGAACTGGGGAGGCAGAGTATGAGTCGTTCCACTGCACCCCTGTGTTGGACATCTGACAGTGCAGCCCTGGTGACAAAGATGAAGAAAACCCAGTCCCTCCCCTTACCTCTTAGTCTAGCACGAGAAAATAAATACGTAAACAACTAGTTTTCCTTTATTACCTTAAAAAAGAGAGTCTCCTTGATATGTGTTTTGTACTTAACTCAGACAATGATTGAAGTTTACCTGTCAGCCCTCACCGTAAGGCCACCTTTCCGTGATAAAGGTGAACAGTATATCTGTTCACAAAACCATGAAATTGTTGATGCATTTGAGAGAAAATAATATAAATTTGATTCTTCTCGCCTGTGTGGTCCGTAAAGGCAGATGCTGTCTCCTTTATTTATGCATAGTAGGTATTCAGTGGCTTTTAAATAAATGATGTTTACATCAATAGTTTAATGAATAAAGATGTACTTGAATTTATGTCTTCTCTGGTAGTGCCATGTAGTTCAGTTCAATTCAGTTCAGTCCAATAAATATCGATTTGCAGCATGTACTGAGTTTGATACCATAGATACAAGGAGTTTAGTCCCGGACGAGGGCACCAGTGGTTAAGTTGGCAACATTCAGGCTATATTTGTTCAGTCCTTATCGCCGAGATCAGAGACACAAGTCTCACTGCCTTATTGGTGGAGAGGGAGAGTCTTTGCATCAGAATATTGGCTCTTCTGAGCCAGGAAATCAGGGAGGACCCAGGGCTGCAACCTGAAACACAGTATTTCTGCCCTGAAGTGGACCATATTGCTTATTCGAAATCGTTGTCTTCTCTTTTTCTCTGGGCCCTTCACTTCTAGGTTACTAAGCTGTTCCTTGTAAGGTTCCTCTCCATGGAAGAAGTATACTTCCCATCCTGAGGGCATCAAGCTTCGCTGTATGACTTGATTTGGCCAATGCAATATAAATGGGAAGAACCTGTGTCCCTGCTGACCAGAAGCTTTAAAAGCCATTGCATGGTTTAGGCTCTCTCTCTCTCTCTCTCTCTTTGTCTCTGCCATGAGGATGGCATGTTTAAAATACACATTGTTCATTCTGTCGGGATTCCAGAGTGAAGAGCTGCCTGCCTGCACAAACATGTAAAGTGAGTGGGAATTAAACCCCTGTTGTAGAAGCAGAGGTATTCTTAGGGTTGTTTATTACCACAGCATCCCTAGGCTAAAATAACTGATATAATTCCCAAGAGCAGAGAGAGAATATCCCTACCCAGTCTTCCTCTTAATGGTCCCTGCTCACACTTGCCTGTTATAGGAAGTATGGATAAGTGAAGAAGAGGATCGGGGCAGAGTTGGACACTGTGTTCCTTTGGTTACATCACACTTAATGTAATACCATTGACCAAGGCCCTTTACTTGGAGAGCTGGTCATACTACCCAAATTTATAAAATAGAGGCAACAGATCCTGAAGGTAAAAGCTATCGAGACAAAGGAGACTATGAAGACAAAGCTCAGAATGATCTTTTATAATCATGCAAAGACAATTTTGAGAGTTCTGAAATTGCCACATAAAATAAAAAACAAAAAATCTTACCAGCTAAGTTTTTCTGTCGTTATGGAAACCATCTGGGTTTTTTTAATAATGCTGAGACAATTAAATGTTAACCTAGGTGTTAGTAGAGAGAAACTGCTATGTTGCAGAAGAAGAGCCTTTGATGCATCACAGAATTAGAGTCCCAGTCAGTCATGAGCTCAGTTTTTCTTATGTCATTTCAGCTACCATTGCCATCAAAGGCATGTGCTGACACTCTTCTCTGAATATTCTCTGTTGCTGGTCCCAAGGAAGAATGGTTTTCAGTGAAGCAATTAATATGTTGTACATATTTATAATATGAAGCCTGTCCCTTGGGGGAAAACAGCAAGGTTGACACTTTAATGAAAGAAAACCTCAACTGTGTAAGCAAGAACACACATTGGTGATAGCAAATATACAGTTGCAGAAAATCATTCATTTGGTCTAGGAGAAATTCTGCTTTCATAACATACAGATCACATCGCAATAAAGAAATGTCTTTTATTCCTAATGCTTATATGAAGCTCTTTCTCATTGCTTTGACCTTGCACATGCTGAAAACAGTAGTAATTCTGGCTACTTCTTAATGGTTTGATATACTACTACTTTTCTTCACTTGTTGAGTTAATCATATCTACTTTGCTCTTCTCATTTTATCTATCTATCTATCTATTCATTTTAATGCTCACCCAAGGATATGTTTATTTATTTTAGAGAGAGGAGAGAGGGTAGGGGAGAAAGAGAGAAACACCAATCAGTTGCCTCCCATGTTTCCCCCAAATGGGGACCAAACTCACAACCTTGGTATGTGCCTGCACCAGGAATGGAACCCGAAATCTTGTGGTGTATGGGACAATACTAAAATAAAAAACTCTTAGGTATACTAGAACTTGAATGTCTTACAACAGAGTACCCAGGAAAGCTTAAAAGATGAAAAAGACAAAACCTCCATATTGGGTAATAGAGACCCACAGAGAATAAGAAGACATGAGGAGGAGAAAATGCCAAGGGTAAGTCTATAATATTTGCAGAAAGAGGAGCAGACATTGCATTTATGAAACAATAGCATGGTGCTATAAAATGAAACATTCAAAGAATAAAAAAGAAGTTTTGGAAATTAGAAAAGTGTGGTAGAAATACAAAAGTTTATTAGACTAGATAGAAGGTCAAGTTGAGGATATCTGCAGAAAAGAGAAAAAAACCCTCCCCTCAAAAAGGAAAGTAAAGGAAAACAAATAAGAAAATTAGAGAATATGTTCAGAAGGTTAATTCTGGACAATAGAAGTTTCAGAAAGAAAGCAAAAAAAAAAGTATTAGAAAACCATTATCAAAGATTTAATGAATGTAATTTCCCAGAACTCAAGGACATGAGTTGCCATACTTGAAGAACTCACTAACTATCTAGGTGCAATTTCTAAAAATCACATCATTACAAAATTTTAAACAGCAGAGGGAAAGGGAGGGATATAAATGCTTCCAGAAGAGAAAGGAAAACAGGTCGTACACCAAGGATATAGAATCTGATTGGCATGGGCTTCCACCACTAGTACTGGAAACTCAGGACAAGAGAAGAAGGTGTTTAAAATTTTAAGGGAGTTCAAGTTCATAATTCTATACCTAACTAAATATCGGTAAGTTAGGAAGATTGCCATAGATACACTAATGTTCCCTGAAGATGTCCATGTCCTAATTCCCTGAACCTATAAATAGGCTTCCTTCCATAGCAAAAGGGATTTTACAGATGTTATTAAACTAAGGATCTTGAGATAAGATTGTCTTGGATTATCAAGGTAGGCCTAATATAATCACAGCATTCATTTTTAAAAATTTTATTGTTGACACTATTAGAGATGTCCCCTTTCCTCACCCCACCCCCCCCACCCTTTAGAATGATCAGGGTCAGATAAGGAGATTTGACCACAGAAGGAAAAAAAGGCTTAAATGATATCTCTGCCCGAAGGAGGCAGTGAACCAAGGAACGCAGGCAGCCTTTAGAAGCTGGAAAAGGGTAAGGAAATGGGTTCCCCCCTAGAGCTTCCGGCAGGAACACGGTCCCTCGCATATTTTAGATTTCTCGTCTCCCACACCATGAGGAGATGAACTTGTTTTAGGTTGTGCTAATTTGCTGCAGAAGCAATGGGAAACTACGGAAAGATAAAGACATGTTTGAGGGTAGTTACTCAGAGTCTACAGTTCTGCAGCTCCCTCTTAAATCACTCGTGAAGATAAAGACAGTGACAGCTTTTGAAGACAGTTCCCAAAGTGCCTCCGTGCTGGCTTTCTTAGGAAGCTGCTGGAGATGGACTTCTCCAAAACGAGGCTGGAAACCATGAATACGTGGAATTTGGCAAAGGGAACATCCACAGGCAGTTGAGAAATTTGAAAGGGTGGGATACATCATTCTAAAGTCAATTGGGCCAAACGTCAACAATGTTTCTATAAGCACAACATATTGGCAAACAACATTTGTGATAACTATGGTGGAACATGTGTATAGCAGAGGACACACAAAGGTATCTTCACCTTCCAAACAGAAAAGTCAATTTAAAAAAGGTCAATATTAGAAAAACCAAGAAATGAGCTTTAGCAGCAAGCTGCCTATAAATATAGGGATAAATAGAAGATACAGCTAAAAGAGGAGAATATGCTTGCCTTTTAGGCTGGAAATTAGAAATAGGAAGGATCTGACACTTTTAAACCCTGTTTATATATTATATAGGCCTTGAAATACACAAAAAGAAATACAGTGAGATGAGATAGGGAAGGCGAAAACCTTTGTTCACTGGTGGAGGCCATTCCTTTTTTTTTTTTTAATTAATTCTACTCTTCATTGAGCTTTCCACTGGACGTCTCACAGCATAATGGCAAGCATGTATTTAGGGGCCTGTTCCCTGCCCTAGTCTCTGAACTCCCCTGTCACAGAGCCAGCGCGTGGCAGCAGTTGGCACATAATGTACCTGGGCTGAGTTCTAGTCTCATTCATCATTTTATCCCAAGATCTAGGAACATGCCTGGCACACACTATGTAGAGGTTGAATAAATGAAACTGTCTGAAATGCAAATGAATGCATAATCATTATTCTGATTTCATGAGTATCATAAATCATGGATTAATATAAGAAAGAAGATACTTTTAAAGATTTTTCATGAAAAGTGTTTGCAGTGTTCTTGAGGAGATGTGCACACGTGTATCTACACTGGTGCAAACATTGTTCACCTTCAGAACTTTGAAGTTCATTATGTGATTATGCACACTGTTAACAAGGGCCCTTTGTACTGTCCTGAGTAGGTTGATTGCACAGCTGAATCACTGTGGTCATCTCAGTCGCTGAACACAAAATGTGCCACACTGCTAGCATCTGGAGCTGACTTCCTGTCTTTGACTGTGATACATTCCTCACCACAATTGCCAAGTGGTAGTGATATGAAACTGTCGATGATGATTACAATCATTTCAGTCTATTAGAGAATTATATAATGATTTTACTTATTTATTTATTTATTTTTAAAGGTTTTATTTATTTTTAGAGAGAAGAGAAGGGAGGGAGAAAGTAAGGGAGAGAAACATCAATGTGTGGTTGGCTCTCATGTGGCCCCCACTGGGGACCTGGCCCACAGCTCAGGCATGTGCCCTGACTGGGAATCGAACCAGTGATCTTTTGGTCCACAGCCTACAGTGGACCTGTAGGTCCACTGACCTACACCAGCCAGGGCTATATAATACTTTTAAAATAATTTCTATTTCTCCCCTGCCCCAGTGATTAGGATTACCAAATCATTGGCTGCCAAGGCAGAGCAAAAAAGCATTCTGGACTTGGATATGAAAACCTAGATGCGAATCCCATCTTTATAAATCTTAATTAACTTCTGTGAGTACATTTGTCAATTATTGTTGCAATAATCTCATGTACTAATTCCAAAATGCAGTGGCTTCCAATAGCAAATGTTTGTTTTTCTGACTACCAGGATGGCTAGGGCTCTGATGGGTTCATCAAAGAACTGGCTGGACTGACTTCAGGCAGAAACTGGGTTTGGTTACATTCCAGAGACTGTTCATTCCCTTTGAACTTTCAGCTGTCAGACGTGCTCTTCCTGTGGTGAATCACAGGAGCTAAACCAGCTTATGCAAGAACATTTAAATCCTTTGCTTGTGTTTAATTCAGTCTCTAAGCTTTCATTGGGCAAAGCACATGGTCAAGTCCAACATCAATGGGGGTATATATCAGTCAGGATTTAATTGGATAAATGAGCTGTTATAAGTATTATGGCAATAAGGGTTTTATTATAGTAAATCGATCTTATACCCATGTGGAAAGAGCTGGTCATTTAAGGTCTGGTAAAGAGATAGAGGGGAATCAGAGAAGCAGCAGGCCGGGGTGGGGAGGTTACACTGATGAATCTGACCTGGTTTGGGTTTTTAAGAAGC
The DNA here is from genome assembly GCA_004027735.1 of Carollia perspicillata. NCBI lineage: Eukaryota > Metazoa > Chordata > Mammalia > Chiroptera > Phyllostomidae > Carollia > Carollia perspicillata. Next base: position 2,340 of record PVKM010025693.1, on the reverse strand, counting down.
TGGTCCTGAAGCTAGGAAGAAAGGCCTGGTGTACAGGTACCCATGATTAAAGGCAGAAACTCTTGACTTGAAGATAAAATGATATAGATTTTCAGTGAACGTATATGGTACTTCAAGCAATTGGCTTTGTAAAAACTTTCTAGTTTCAACTTACTTGAGAGAGAAGGAAGAGTTAATAGAGGGTTAGTATTATATTCTGAGGTTGAGGGAGAGCATGCAGGGCTAATATCTTTTGTCTTGTGTTTTCCTAGAGTCCTCAGTAAAGCCAGGGCTATGGTCTTTTATGGAGAACAAACATCAATGCAAATTATTATCTGTCAAAGGAGTGAAACAGAAGTGTCTTTGGTGCCATTCTTAGACAATTTCAATCCTATGAACTCATGGATTTATTTTGGGAATTTCTGATCGAGTTATATTTAATCTAGGCCAAGGATTTTGGATTCAGTTACTGACTGATGAACATTTTAGGAATACTAATCTTTTTTTACTTCCCTCCAACTTTCTTAATTATTTCTGACTGATAGAATGTTCCGGGGAGAAAAGCCATAATTGTCCTGCTTTACTTGAAAGGAAAACTTCAGCAATGCATTTATTTTTGCAAGATTTATGACTTAGGAGCTCTTTGCTTTCTTAAAGGAACTGCAGTGACCACCCTTCCTAGCTGACCTGCCAGTGTTGAGGAAGGACTGTGTGATCTCTGTGGGAAAGTGCTGAGGAAGGAAGGAAGGAAGGAAGAGGAGAAAAATGTGCCTACTTCACAAATGACAAAATACAGCCCAAAGGTTGTTAAAGCACATGCCCTTGATCTAGGAGTTCTGGCAGGTGTGAAATGTAGCAGCATCAAGTGACTTGCTGGGCTGTGGTAATCCATGAAAAAAAATCAATGGATGATCACATCAGGTCTCTAGACCTGCTTAGCATTGCTACTGGCATTTTGTATATGCACAATAATAGCCTCATGGTCACTTCCATTGTAAGCCTTCATACTGCAGTGTCTGACTCATAGCCAACATCTGAGGCTTTGAGCCAACCCCAGACGAGTTCATTTTGATTCTCTGGTCCGACTATTTCTAAGGACATTGAATTTTTAAAGCACTGATGTGAATTCCACTTTTACATTCACAAGTAGTGTTTTTAATTTGCTCATGCAAAAAAGAAATTGCTTTAATGATTTGATTGCTTTGTTCACTGAAATAGTGCTCTTAAAGCATCTAATATTAAACTGAAAAGTCAAAAATGTTTTAAAACATCTTTAAGACAATTACATAAAGCTCATGGGCTTAAATACTAAAGTAATATTGACAAGTTAGAAGGAACAAAAGATGATTCATGTGTCTTAACTGGTTTTCAAATTGGTGCTTGAATCTGGGTTTCTTATTTTAGCTTTTAAAGTGATAAAAGGGGAATTTTTGACTTTATTAAAACTGGCATATGAATGTAGAAGCTGGTTTCCTGTAGGCATGGAAGCCGTGTCACGCAAGGGGGTTTGATCCTGTCTCGACTGTTAAACATCCTGACTGTAATGCAGTCCACAGCCAAAGTGTGGCTTGCTATTCCGAGCAAGTCTGTTATTCCAAACCCACACATTCTGAGCTGTGCTATCTTTGAAATTCAAATGTCAGATAAATTGGAGGTCACATTTGAGGAGGACAACATTTTATGATGCATTCTCCCTTGTCAGATGGGTTGCTGACAAAGCCTTTGCATACTTACTGGTTAGAAGGGACAGCATCCATGAGATAAACTGACCAGCTTGGTCAGCTTGGGATGTGGGTTCGCAAGATTTCACAGAACATCTGGCCTAGGACTTATCTACCTGGACCACTTGATTTGTTGATCTGTGAAGTGATGAGAGTAACGTCTGTCTACCTTAAAGGGTTGTGGTGCAAATTAAATAAAACAGGCAAAATTCTACTCAGTGCTTAGAACATCTTAGACACTTGTTACATGGCCATTTCCACAGCTATTAGGCTTCCTTCAGGGTTTATGGCAGATAACGTAAATCCATGAAACACATGTAAGACAAAGATGTTATGCTATTAGTATCACAACTAAATGTAACACCTGCCCAGGTACGCTGTCTGTTAAAACAACCTGTTGACTCTTTCTGATCAACCTTTCCAAGTAAGAGCTTACTTAAAACCCAGCTTTTTAGACCATTCTTGCATTTCTTTGGTTATAACACTGTATTTTGACATTTTGGGGTATATTTAAGGATTGTGTTTGTTTTGACTAAAAATAATTCTTACTTGATTTTAATAACATATGTAAACTCTGTAGCATTTTATGAATAATGAGAATGTTGTGAGCTCTCGTGAACATCTTTTTCTACTTTATGCA
>PVKM010025692.1:0-19789 GCA_004027735.1 Carollia perspicillata | reverse complement strand
AGATGAACAGAACAGAACAGAGAGCTCAGAAATAAACCCAAGTCTCCATGGTCAATTAATATTTGACGAAGGGAGCAGGAGAATAAAATGAAGTAAAAATAGCCTCTACAATAAATGGTGTTGGAAGATCTGGACAGGTACATGCAAAAAAAATGAAACTAGATCACCAACTTACACCATGCACCAAAATAAACTCAAGATAGACAAAAGACTATAAAATATAAGTTGTGATACCATAAAAGTCCTAGAGGAAAACATAGGTGATAAAATTTCAGATGTCCCATATAGCAATATTTTTGGTGATATATTTCCAAGGCAAGGGAAATAAAAGGGAAAATATACAAATGGGACTACATCAAATTAAGAAGCTTCTGCATGACTAAAGATACCATCATCAAAATGAAAAGGGAATCAACTTTATGGGAGAACATATTTGTCAATGATACATCGGACGAGGGTTTAATATCCAAAATATATAAAGAACTCACACAATTCAACACCAGGAAGATAAACCAATTACAAAGTAGGAAGAAGAGGGCTCTGGCTAGTGTGGCTCAGTGGATTGAGTGCTGGCCTCGGAACCAAAGGGTCACTGGTTTGATTCCCACCCAGGGCACATACCCAGGTTGCAGGCCAGGACCCCAGCTGGAGGCGCACAAGAGGCAACCATACATTTATGTTTCTATCCCTCTCTTCCTTCCACCTTTCCCCTCTGTCTAAAAATAAATAAATAAAAAGTATGGAGAAGATGTGAACAGACACCTCTCCAAGGAGGACATACAGATGGCCTACAGATGGCCCATAGACATATGGAAACATACCCCATCACTAGCCATCAGATAGATGCAAATTAAAACCATAATGAGATATCACCTGTCAGAATAATTATCATCAATAAGTCAACAAACAACAAGTGCTGGCAGGGATGTGGAGAAAAGGGAACCCCAGTGCGCTGTTGGTAGGAATGCAGACTGGTGAAGCAACTGTGGAAAGCAGTATGGCATTTCCTCAAAACATTAAAAATGGAATTGCCTTATGACCCAGCGGTTCCACTACTCGAAATTTACCCTAAAAATCCTGAAAAACCAATTCAAAAGAACTTACACACCCTGATGTTTATAGCAGTGCTACCTACAATAGCCAAGTGTTGGAAACAGCCTAAGGGCCCATCAGTAGATGAATGAATTAAAACACTGTGGTTTATCAACACAATGGAATACTAGAAAGAAAGAAGGAACTTCTACCCTTTGCTACAGTGTGAATGGAACTGGAGACTATTATGCTAAGGAAAATAAGCCAGTCAGTGAAAGACAAATACCTATATTACTTACAAGAGGAATCTAATGAACAAAATAAACTAATGAGCAAAACAGAACCAGAGACATGGAAACAGGAAACAGACTGACAGCTACCAGAGGAAAGAGGGTCAGGGTAAGGGTGGAAAGAAGGGGAAGGAGGTAGTCACATGATGTGTATGAGTGACCCATGGACAGGGACAATGGGGTGGGAATGGACTGTGGGAATGGGGGGTGCTGGGTGGAGGAGTGCAAAGGGGGGAAATTGAGACAACTGTAATAGAATAAACAAGAATAAAATGAAAAAAATTTTAAACAATGTTTATAATGGAGCTGTGAAAATAAAATACACAAAATATCTAATCCAACCAGTAGCAAATATCGTGTGCATGGAAAAAACAAACAGGGCAGAATAAGAATTACAGTTAATAAAGCAAATTCATTACTCTTTTTTATCATTTAATAATATGATATAAAATGATACAATATTATTCTCTGGAAGAAGAAAAGAAATAATAAATTTGAATTTAATACAAAGTACGATCAAGCATGTAGTGTTACAATGAATACATTTATATATTTTTGTACATGCTATATTTTCCTCATTTCGTAACTCTATATAGATTATTATAGCAAGGGAGATTTCATTGTTATATCCCTCTGTACATATGAGAGTGATATAAAAGTAGAAATTCAACCTGAAACTACTGGAAGTGAGGCCAAGAGGGCACCTCGTATGGCTCAGCACACTTGACTATAGAAAAATTAATGGCCAGTCACATCTGAGATGATCCCTGTTCTGGTTCCTGTGAATGACCGTGTTCTGTGGGGGGGGATCTGCCAGCAGGGCCCCCCCATCCACCACAGATGAACATAACGCTACCAAGACATGATCTGCTTGGGGAAGAAAGGGGCTAGTCTCTCAAGGGAGAAAGGCCCAGAGCCTCTTCCTCAATGTCCTTTTATTAGGTTCGTAACACACAGGGATACAGGTAAAGCTCATCAATCAATGTCAGGTGGCAAGGATCAAGCAATAGATAACATTTCAAAGAAATCTGAGGGCTTAATCTGAGTCAGTGTCTGTCAGGTAAGGGGGTTGCAAAAAACTTCAGGAGACATACTCATTTCCTGTCCGGACCCTTATCACACGGATGAAAGCACTCTTAGCAAAGCAGGCTTCATAGGATTTGACTAATTCTTTCTTATGCTCCATCACCCCGGAACCCCCACTTTAGCAGGCAGAGGACTGCACCCCCTCCCCATCATAGATTCAGGCTTAAGTGGATTAGAGCCAGGAAGCACTTCTCCCAGACAGAAAGGGGACTCAGGCTATGTCAAAATAGCCGAGGGAACGGGGTTGAGAGTCCTTCCCCCTCACTTTGCTGCAGCCCCCGAGTCCTTTATTGATGGCCTCCCACATGATCATGTCTGCTTGGGTTGCCCCTCCTCTGAGGGGTCGTACCCATCTCTGACTAACCGACCAAGTGTTGGGGACTAGAGATGGCAGAAGCAGCGCTCTTGCCAGGGAGATAAGCTTTGTTTCCTCAGTGGCTCACAGTCCGGAGGTCACTCACTCAGCCTTAGCCATGGGGGGCGGTTACAATTCCTGAAACCAGACAGAGCGGTTCCCAACAATGTTCGAATAATTGAAAGATGTATCGGAAGAAAGACTTGCATTAGAGTTATTCAAAGAACTAGTAAAACTCCCCAGTGAGAAAACAAATTCCTTTAATTAAAATAAAAAGGCTTAGATATTAATAGATTTTTAATCTATGCCAGTCCTGGCCCAGTGGCTCAGTTGGTTGGGAGTATCATCCTGGCCACCAAAAGTTTGTTGGTTCGATTCCCAGTCAGGGCACATACCTAGGTTGTGAGTTCTATCCTTGATCGGGGTGTGTAAGGGAGGCAACTGACCAATGTTTCTCTCTCACATTGATGTTTCTTTCTTTGTCTCCCTTCCTCTCTCTCTAAAATCAATAAAAGCATATCCTCAAGTGAGGATTAAAGAAGTTCCTTTCCAAAGAATATCTATAGATACATACAAAATATATATATAAATTGTTCAATAATGGGGAACTACTGGAAAACAAAATGCATCATGCATTAGAAGCAAATTAAATCACCAAACCAATACCTTACCCATCTATTAGAATGGCTTACACCCCAAACTGACAACACCGACTGCACAGTGTTGGTGGTGGCACAAGGACTGGTACTCTGGACCGCACCTGGAGTGGTTACGGGTCTGGGAGGGGAGCCCATGGGTGAGGAAGGGAGAAGGGCTTTTATTGTTTGAGCTGCTTTGAGGTTTTCTGAGCAGGAAGCAGAGGGTGAGCAAAACTTGAGCTGGAATCTGATAGACCAGAGAGTGCCTGAGAGCCCAGATGAGGGACCACAGAGACAAGCACAAAGAGAGACAGCAACAGAAGAAACTGGCTAGGCTAGTGCTTCTGTCCTATAGGCCACCAGCCCTTCCCACCTCCCAGCACACAGTCTGCAGGGGCATCCTTGGGGCCTGAGGGCTTGGGCATGGGGGCTGGGCTGACCCTGACTGGGCACCTACAGGCACGCAGATCTCACAGTACAGACCTCTCCAGAGGCCCAGCCTCCATCATTTGGCATGGAGATGGGGTCTTGTCCCAGAAAAGAAACCGTCTAGCCCTGGAATGCATGGACTCAGAGTACAATGGGCCCCAGTGTGGTTTTACTACACCTGGGCTGCAGCCAGCCCACAGCTCAGCAGGCTCAGACAAGCTGGCAGAGCCTGAGGCCTGGGAGGTCACTGGGGCTGGGGTGTGCAGCACTTTCACCCGCAGGTGTGGGTCCCCTGGCAGCATGGGCCACACACTCGCCTGGGCTCGGCCCAGTTTGAAAACTGCCCTTAAATCTGTTAGTGCCAACAAAATGGAAACTAGGCACCCACGTACCCACACCTGTTCTTCCACCCAAATTTCTGCAGGCAGGATGCAGAGCTTAGGGCCTAGAAAGACCTGCTTTCCAATTTTCCCTGCTTCATCCTTTCTCTTCTCAAAACTACACAAGGCCTGACCTGGTCTCTAGTCTGGCCACATGAGGACAGGGTCTGGCCAGGTTAGGACCCAACTTTGGCCAGAGTCCTGGCCTTGGAGACAGCCTGCTTGGGTTCCGGGAGCTGGAGAGAGCTCCCCTGAGAGCTGCTGCACCCCTGATCCCTAGAACTGCAGTCCCACCCCACCCCCAGCAGGTCCCAGCAGAGGGCCCAGAAGAGACCGTGCTGCCTGGTGCCTGGCCTCTCCCCAGCCTCCTGCTCTCCCTGCCCGGGTGAGCATGGAGGGTGTCCTGGCCCAGGCTGGCCTGGGATCTGAGGATTTCAGTCACCTCCTGAGCTGAGGAATGGATCAGGCAGAGGGCCTGAGTGAGCCGTGGCACCCTCAGAAGATGCCTAGTCCTTCCTACCACGTTGTTCTGGTCACTTTCAGGGCAGGGAAACAGTGCTGGGCTGGGGTCAGGAGTTGGATTGGGACCCTCTCTTCAGGTAAGAGGGCTTCACCGGCATCCTTGTATTCTCCCCAGGCCTCATATCTAACTGGAATCAAAGGCTCAGGGCAAGGGTGCTGGGTGCTGGGGCATGATGGTGAGCCTGTGTTCTCTCTGGTCAGCAGCCCCAGCCAGGCTTGGCCAGGTGGCTGATGCTGCCTCAGCTGGGTTGGGTGGGCAGCTCCAGAGGTCTAGGATTTAAGGTCGCTTTCTTGCTCTCCCAGCGACCACCCTCCCCATGGTTGTGAAACCTTGGCTGTGAGTGGATTCTGAGCCAGCTGGGACCTGCAGCAATCCCTAGTCCCACGTGGGGACATCCAAGGAGATGTGGGGAGCCTGGCCTTAAGGCCCAAGGACACTTTAAGCCCGGCAGTGCTCTGCCCAGCCCATGGGGAAAGAGAGCCAGGTGGGTGTCTGCATGGGTGGGGGTGACTGACCCTCTAAGTGGGGTGGCACTGGGGCTGAGCTGCCAGGTGCTCACCTAGGCAGCACTCACCCAGGGCAGGAAACAGTGGAGGCAGTCAGTGAGTACCAGAGCAGGGCAGAGAGCTGCTTCTCCTTCTGGGGCACTAGGGCCAGGGGGTGGGCGTGGGGACAGGGCTGGGGAGCCTCAGGCTCTGGACCAGGATCACCCTGCAGCTGACGGTGGTTCCACCTGCCCTGCTCAGGTGCAGCACGGCTCAGGCTGGACTTGTCAGCTTGGCTCGGGGCACCTGGGCAGTGGCCCCCTTTTTGCCTATCCCTTCCTTGCCTCCTTGTCAGGCCCTTGGGTCAGAACCCCAGGTGCATGGTGGGTTCCAGGGAAGGGAGGAGAGAAGAGGACTTAGAAGTAGAGGGGAGCAAAAAGCTAAAGTTTCCAAAAAAAAAAATACTAAAGGGGAGAATTCCTTTTTCCTCCTAGCTAGTCCTCTCTCTCCATCTCTCCTTGTGGTTCTCAGTCCTGATTAAATCAAATTCTGAGGTGTTGATACAGTGGGTCAACCATCTTTGGCATCTGACAGCTGGTGGCAGAGGAGGGAAGGCCCCAGTCTGGGAGGAGGCAGAGGACAGGGCATGGCTGGCACCTTGTGGCTCCTTAGATACAAGGGCAGGCTGGTGAGGGCAGGACAGACACAGCCTCTTGAGGAGCACCATGAGATGGCTTCCTGGGCTTGGAACTATTCTCCTCATGTTCCCAACTGGTGCCCCACACAGTGGTGGGTCTCCTCCGTGAACACAGCAGCGCGTGTAGGTCACCCAGGTGCCAGTGCCTCATGAGGCTTCTAGCCAATGGCACCTGCTGCCCTCAGCCATGGTGGGACCCATCTACACCCATGTGCCTGGCACAGCCATGAGTCCGGGTGGAGACAGAGCTGTCCCCTGCGAGATTGCCCAATGTGGTCTAACTTTCTCCTTCCTTCTGTCTAAGGCTGAGCCCTGGGAACCATGCCCAGTAATCCACCTCCAGGCCCTCACTGGTGGCAGGGAGCTGCTCCTCCCACATCACCACCCACCTCTGTGCTTGGGGCCACCAGTGTGCCCTCCGAGCCCTGGTGCCAGTACTATCACCATCATCTATAAGGCCCAAGGCCCAGGGCTGAGACCCATGAAGCTGGCAGTTGCAGGTGGCAGCTGCACAGCCCTGAGAGTGTGGCTCCTGCAACCCTGGCCACACCTGGCTGCAGGGAAGTGGTGAGAGCAGCGTGGAGTGAAATCTGTGGGGCAAGATATTTGTGCGACTTGCTCTTGCCACCCTCTCCTCCTATAGCCACCTGTGGAAAGGGCACCAGGTAACTGTTCTTAGGGTCCCTGCTCCATCACCAGGCCATTCAGTGTGCTCAGCCTAAGCCTGAGGGCCTGGCTTAGTGCTGCCTAAGTGCTGAGGGCCTGAGCCTGAGGGCCTGGCCTTGCAGCACTCAGAGTTGAACCTCGTCCTAGGGTGGCTGGTGGGACCAGAGCTTGAGATAGATTCCAAAGGTTCTACTCTCTGGGTTCAGCACACAGACAAGTTGGCTGAACAGTTGTCCCTGCAGTCATAGGCTGAGCTTCTGGCTGCCAGGAAAGCTGCTCCCAGATTCTGCAGGACTCCGTGGGCAGTCTCTCAGGGTCCCTTCTTGAAGGCCTATCTTGGTAGCCAGTCTCCTTGCTAGGAGCTCATGGCCTCATCCACCCCTGACCTCTGGCCCCTCTTGGTAGGAAAAAGGCCCACATTTCTTAGCACATAGAGCCTGCTGGGTTGGTGCTACCTGCCTGTCAGCAAGCTCATGGGCTGTGCGTGTTCCTGTGCATGTTTGTGGCTGTGTGTGCACTGAGGGCCTTCTCAGAGGTGAGACCCCCAGCTGCAGGCCATCCAGCTCAGGCCATTGCCAAGGCAGGGCCGGAAGCTGAGCAAGAAGGTAGAAAGCAGCCAACTTCCCCTGAAGTGGTGTCCCCAGATCCTCACCGAAAGTGAGGGGTTGGCTGACTGCACCCAGCACCCTGGAAACTTCGCACACCCACGGGTACCCATCTGGCCCTCAGCTATCTGTCTGCTGCACCCCTGCCAGGCGGGTAGTTTCTGTGGATCAGGCTGTGCTCGGAACCTAGAATGGGCACCTGGCAGTGAACTGCAGCCTCTCCTGGAGGCAGAGAACTGGGCCCAACAGTCAGGCAAAGTGCAGGTTCTCCCTTCCCGGGAGTCCCTAGCAAGAAAAAGCACCAAGCAGCAGGTCCCTCAGGTCCAGACCAAGTTGGAGCCAGTATTGGGGACCCCTACTGCTGAGGCCCACCACTGGGAAGGAGCAGCAGCTTTGGGGCCTACATGGCAGGGGGCTCTGAGTTGAGCCTTCCAAGGTCAGAGGCCATGGTGCATGTTCCAGCTGGCCTGGGGGTCAGCTGCTGGGACACCCACCATCTCCTTAGCCTGAGTCTGGTAGGCCAGGGGAAGCTCAAGAACCAGCTGAGTCCAGGGTCCCCCTCACACAGGCTGGGGCAATGCTGGCCTGTGGGGACATGGGGCTGTCTCTGTTCCACATTAATGCCTGACAAAAGCCTTGTGTTTCTGCCTGTGTTATGAGCTGGGGTGCAGGTGGGGATTCAGCATAGCCCTCCTGACTTCTTCAAGCACTGCTCTGGGGCCTCTCTGTGGGGAAGGATGGGCTCCAAGAGACTGTGTCCCCTGAGACCTGCCCCTGAGACCTGCTCCCTGTGGAGGTACAGATCCCAGGGTTCTAGACACCGTGTACTTCAGGTCAGGGGATGGCATCCTCTGGACAACTGCTGCCTTGCCCCTGGAATGGGGTAAGGACTGTGACCTCTGCCAGATGCAGAATTTCATGTGTCTTGTGTGTGTTCCAGGGTGATGTCTGTGAGGATGGTATGCGTCTGATACAGGGTGGAGGGGCCCAGGCTCCCTCTCCACTGGGCCCTGCTATTCTCCCACCTGCGGGGAAGTCTGCTCCTGCCACCAGTCCTCTCCACTGAGGCAGGATGGCAGCCTCCTGTTTGTACACCTGTAAGGTAGCAGCACCAGGAAATGTCTGAGGATGGGGGAGCATCTACCTCCACTGCAGGAAGGAAATCGGAGACCTTGACGCCCGGCACCCTGGATAATGCATGGTGCCGACAGGCTCTGGTTTTACCAAATGACAGCGGGTGTGCCATGTCCCTAGGCCTGCAAGAGGAAAAAGGAATTGCCATGTCCTCTTTGTAGAGTGACCTCCAGGTGGGCTTCCTAGGGAAGGGTACCTTCTGCACTCTAGGGTCCCCAGCCATCCAGCACCAAGGGTCACCCTGCTCCTCCCGTCCACCACTGTCTCAGAGCAGGAGCAGGCCGGGCCCCCCAGACCCCTCTGGCCTGTGGCCCCCTCACACCCTGTATACCGTTTCTGGGTAGACGGGGGGTAGGGGACCTGGTACCCTGTTTTTGTTGGCAGGTTAGGTGTTGGCAGTGGGGCTGGCTTAAGGCTCCCCACACTGGCAACTTGGGAAAGGTATGTGAGCTGGCTGGGCTGCCTTGGGCTCCATCATTCCTCTTTTATTCAGGAATGAACTGGGAGGAAATTAAGGATCTTTTAGGGTGCTGGAGCTGGTAATTAACATGATCTGTAATTAGAATTTCAACAAAAATTAGCCAGGATTAAAAATCTTTTGAATGATTTCACTTAAAATTTTCAAATAGTATTAAATACAATTTCTCAGGTTTTAACACTATGTTTTATTGATTATACTATTACAATTGTCTCATTTTTTCTCCCCTTTACAACCCCTCTGCCCTGCACACCCCCTCCCTTCGGCATCCTTCCCCCTTAGTTCATGTCCATGGGTCATACATATAAGTTCTTTGGCTTCTCCATTCCCCATACTATTCTTAACCTCCCCCTGTCTATGTTGTACCTACCATTTATGCTTCTTATTCCCTGTGCCTTTTCCCTCATTCTCCCTGATCCTTCTCCCTGCTGATAACCCTCTGTGTGATCTCCATTTCTGTGATTCTGTTCCTCTTCTAGTTGTTTGCTTAGTTTGTTTTTATTTTTGTTTTGTTTTTTTGTTTGTTTGTTTTAGGTTCAGTTGTTGATAGTTGTGAGTGTGTTGTCATTTTACTGTTCACAGTTTTGATCTTCTGTTTCTTAGATAAGTCCCTTAACATTTCATATAATAAGGGCTTGGTGATGATGAACTCCTTTAACTTGACTTTATCTGAGAAGCAGTTTATCTGCCCTTCCATTCTAAATGAAAGCTTTGCTGGATACAGTAATCTTGGATGTAGGTCCTTGCCTTTCATGACTTCAAATACTTCTTTCCAGCCCCTTCTTGCCTGCAAGGTTTCTCTTGAGAAATCAGCTGATAGTTTTATGGGAGCTCCTTTGTAGGGAACTCTCTCCTTTTCTCTTGCTGCTTTTAAGATTCTCTCCTTATTGTTAATCTTGACTAGTGTAATTATGATGTACCTTGGTGTGTACTTCCTTGAGTCCAACTTCTTTGGGATTCTCTGAGCTTCCTAGACTTCCTGGGAGTGTATATCCTTTACCAGAATGGGGAGGTTTTCCTTCATTATTTTTTCAAATAAGTTTTCAATTTCTTGCTCTTCCTCTTCTCATTCTGGCATCCCTATGATTTGGATGTTGGAATGTTTAAAGTTGTCCTGGAGATTACTGAGCCTCTCCCCATTTTTTAGAATTCATGTTTCTTCATTCTATTCCAGTTGAATGTTTATATAATCCTTTGTTCCAAATCAATGATTTGAATCCCAGTTTTCTTCCCTTCACTGTTGGTTCCCTGTATATTTTCCTGTATTTCATTTTTTATAGCCTTCACTTCTTCTATTTTGTGACCATACTCAACCATTTCTGTGAGCATCCTGATTACCAGTGTTTTGAACTCTGCATCTGATAGATAGTCTATCTCTTCATTGCTTAGTTGTATTTTTGGAGCTTTGATCTGTTCTTTCATTTGGGCCATATTTTTTGTCTCAGCGTGCCTATTATGTAGTAAGGGGCAGAGCCTTAGGTATTTGCCAGGGCAGGGCAACCCACTTTATTGTGGTGCTGTATGTGGGGGAGGGGTCCAAGAGGGAACAATGCCACTTGCTTGGCTCTTGGCCAGCTTTCAGTCACTTCCCCCACTACCCAAAGGCAAATTTGGCCCTTTTGACCCTGATTCCTTGTAGGAGGGGAGGTGAGGGAGTGGGTTGAGTGTGTTCTAGGACCCTGTGGGTCTCTCCAGTGAATTCTCCTGTGAGGCTGGGAGTTTCTCCTGCCACCACAACCTCCATAGGTTTTTACAGTCAGACATTCTGAGGCTTTATTTCTCTACACTGGAACCCTGGGTTGTGCAGTCAGTCTGGCTCCCCAGTTGTTCCTCCTGGTTTATCTGCATGCAAATGTGAGACCACCTGGTCCTCCAACCACCACCTTGCCGCTAGTCCTCTCCACCCAGGCTGCCCATCTCCGCCCCTCCTACTTGTCTGGATGAATGTTTCTTCTTTAACTCCTTGGTTATCAGACTTCTATACAGTTCGATTTTACAATTCGGCATTTCTGGTTATTTTTTGTTTTCAAATTTGTTGTCCTTCTTTTGGTTATGCAAGGAGGCAAAGTGTATCTACCTATGCTGGAGTGTATCTATCTTGGCTGGAATTTATCTGGTTTGGAATCAAACCCATGTAATAGGTCTTGGCTGCTACACCTCACTTCACTGGCACTGGAGACCAAGGGACACCCAGGGCACAATCCTTCTGTGGGAAAAGAAACCTGGAAATGCAAAGGGAGTAGGCAGGCCTTTCTGTGTGTACAGCTGGTGGCAGCAGCCACAGCCCTTGGCTACCAAGGGCTCCAGATGACATTGGACTGGCTGTGGCACAGGGTCTGGGGACCTTGGATTGAGCCTGTGGTTGCCACTGCAGCTCCCCGTTCCCTGCACACACAGTGTCTGCCAACCACTGCAGAGCGGGAGCAGCATCCGTCTCTGCACCGTGCAGCCTGTTTGCGGCCATGCCTGTGCCCAGCTCAGAGCACTGCCCTTCTCCTCCAGAGTCGAGATCCTCCCCCAAGTGTTTCTGCATCTTGACTTCCTGAATGGAGAATGTGGGCTCAGTGCCCAGAGCCCTCTGACTTTTTTAAAAGATATTTCTCACTGGAGGATATTTTTTATTGCTTTTTAGAGAGGAAGAGAGAGAGAAACACCAATTGGCTGCCTCCTGTACACACCCTGACCAGGGATCAAACCTGCAGCCTAGCTATGTGTCCTGCCTAGGGGCTGAACCTGTAACCTTTTTGGTGTATGGGACGATGCTGCTACCAAGTAAGGCACCCTGCCAGGGCCCCCTCTTACTTTTGACTCACCCAGATTCTGCAGGAAGGCAAGCCCATGTCCAGTTCTTAGTTACTGTCCAGACCTGGGTCCAAAAAGACCTGGGAGAGGGACTGGAATCTGATTCTAAGTCTGGGCAGTGAAGGAACGTGGGGAATGGAGTAGGGAAACTGAGGCAGAGGATGGGATTGAAGTTTGGAGGACCACCCCTGTCTTCTTGTGGTGAATCTAGGACCAATTAGCCTGAGGTACTTCTTAGACTTCATTTGCATAATTAAATTATGGGATGTTTCTTTTCCCATTCTGTATGCATTTTACCAGCCACAATTTACTTTTTTGAAAGATAACATTTTTAATGTTTTTAAAGCAAGAAAGATGTTTGTTTAAAATTCAAGTCAGTAGTTGCTAATTGGATAAATTCTAAAGAATTAGTGCATAGAAATTCAATTACTAAAAATCTTTGCTCAGATATCCCTGGGGCTCATTGAAGATGAAATGACATACAAACCAATAGTGGCACTTAAAACCCAATCACTTTCAAGACAGGCTAAGATATACGGAGATCTGTCCAGAAAGTATCTATCTATATAATATGAAAAATAGAGACATTTACTGAAGAAGATACAAGATAAAAAAAAAACCTTGTACATAAGACAGTAACACCTCAGTCCCCTTCAAAGTAGGCACCTTGTGACCTCACACAGTTCTCCCAATCGCTGTCAGCTGTCCCATCGTATTTTCCTGGATCTCATCAACGGTCTGAAATCTCTTCCCTTTCAAAAGTGATTTTAGTTTTGGGAAAAGCCAGAAGTCGCAGGGCAACAAATCTGGGCTGTAGTGGGGCTGAGTCACTTGGATGATTTTATGTTTTACCAAAAAACTTTGCATGAGATGTGATGTGTGAGCTGGCGTGTTGTCATGAAAAAGCTGCCAGTCACCAGTTGCCCACAGCTGTGACCGTTTCCACTGTGTCGCATCTCTCAACTGAGGAAGAACATTGAGGTAGTACTTCTTGTTAATCTGTTTGGCCGGGAGGGGCGTACTCATGATGGACAACATTTCCCAATCAAAAAACACACTTAACATGGTCTTGATCTCCCTGTGACTTAGCCGCACTTTCTTCAGGTGTGGAGAACCAGGCGACTTCCATTAGGATGACTGGGCCTTCGTTTCCAGATAAGAGCCGTGGACTCACGATTTGTCTCTAGTTACAGCTTCCTGAGGAAACTGGTTCATTGGTAGCAGTTTGAATCAAGTCATTAGCGATTGCGGCACATTGTTCCTTCTGCTCTGGTAGCAGAAGCTGCAGAGTGGATTTTGCCACAGCACATTTCATGCCAAGCTCCTGTGTCAGAATCTCAGACATGGTAGTTTTTGGAATCCCAGATCAGCTTCTGGTTCTCACACTGTCAGTCACCAATCTTTGTTGATTACAGCCCATACATGTTCAACATTCTCAGGCATTCTGCTCTTCGAAGACCTTCTAGAATGTAGATCACTTTCAACAGATTCTCAACCATCTTTGAAGTGTTTGTGCCACACTTTTATTTGCACTGCACTCATTGCACCATCCCTGAAAGCTTTTTGAATCATCCAAATAGTTTCCAAGGATGAATGTTCTAGCTTAATGCAAAATTTGATGCAGATTCATTGCTCTACTCACTCAGTCATTTTGAATGCCATAGCCACACAGTGCACATGCTCACTCAACAGTGTCTACTGAACCACTGACTAATACAGTGAAGTCATCATTGTTCATGCATGTACCATCCAGTCCACCATCCAGTCCACTCTCCTTGACTGCAGGTTACATTGTTGTCACACAGACCATTCTGGCTACATTAACAATGGCTGGACCTGTTCCAGAAAGACCTCAGTATAGCTGTGAAGACAGCAATGAGTCCACAAGTGGGTTCATTGACACCCAAAAAGTAGTATTAAAAAAAGATCTCATACAGTTTGATGGCATTTTATACCAGCCTCTGGAGGAGGTAGTGATATAGTGTCAGAATTCAAAACACAAGGTCATCACTAACTGTGGACTATTCTAAAGCATGTATGTAAACTGTTTAAAATGTACTATAGTGAAGATATTAGAATTCATATAAACTAAAAATTTAAAAGAGCAAAGTATGAATATTTAGTGAATTTATTCAAATACAGGAAGCTTAAGTGGTAGAGGACTGAAAGTATTAGATATAGAAACTATCTATATACAATAGAAAATGAATATAAATTAGCCAGCACTATATTGAACATTTCCAGCTAAGGATTTACACAAATACATATTCGCTTTTTTCTTTTATATATACATGACATGATGATTCTGGCAAAATAAAGCCAGAGATATTAAAAACATTCTCAAATTTTGCAGATGGTGTGGAATAAGTTTTAACAATGACATTCTACATGAATGGAAACTCCTGATTTAATTCCATAGTTTTATCATGCCAGAAGCATGGTTGGTTTTAAGTTTTCAAAACTGATATCGGTATTACACACATTGGCTTATTAATAATTAAGGTATTTTTGTACCTAAGTGTGGATAAAAACTGTTAGCATTGATTATGTGCTATGAGGTTTTAAACTTTCAAAGTCTTTTCACTACGAGAAAATAGCTGCACACTATTTGTGTGCTCTTATAAAATACAATCTTTTAAAAGTAATAATGATTGGCCTTTGTGGTTTCTAGCAATAAGTTTTCTTATTTTCACATAGCATAAAGTATATTCTTATGTAGGATATAAGAATCTTATGCATTAGTATCCAGTAGTTTTTAAACAGTGTTACCAAATAACCCTAGAAATCCCAATGTAGCAAAGATGAACAGTCTTCAGAACCTACTCTCACCTCACTAAAGCTGATGCTGCTCCTTTCCAACAACTTTCCGCTTCAACATAAAGCAGATTGCTACAGTTTTGTTAGTGTTTTCATAATGCAGCTTTTTAAAAGCCACATAACTGATTTCTTCCTTAGTTCACGGTCCTTCGATGAGACGTTTTTTGGAAATCAAACAGTGCAGGGATGTTCCGAACGACCAAATGCTCTGTGGTAGATGAAGTCTCTCAGTGCAACTGTAATACATAAGCGTCTACATCCTTAGCTATATGATCAGTATATCTTGGCACCAAAGTAAGATGGTTTTCTTGCTCCGACAACCCACTTAATTATTGTTTTAAAATGTGAGTATTTTCATTATGTACAAATTCTGCTTTGATTTATAGTTTTGACCACCACATTTGTAAGACTGCTTGAAGCCAGTTTAAACAAACTCTTACATATTCTTCAGATATACATTTAAGTAGTGACTTTACTAGAGACACAAGACTATACAGCAGCCAAGTGAGATGTATTGTTTTTCCTCCTGTAAACTATCGCTGAGTGCAGGAAGGCAACCCACCACCACTCCACCATCTTCTGTCCTCAAATAAGCTACAAGTTCACTTATGCTCCTCTTTTCCCAGACAGCCAAAGCTATACTCAATCTCAAATTCCTGCTGAACAAAACTTGTGCCATTGTTTTATGGTTCTGAGACCCTCCAGTGGGGCGGGGGAGGGGGCAGGGAAACACAGTATTTTGACGATGGGCTTTCTGTTTGCCGAGAACCGGAACCACTGCTATCACCATGTGATTTTTCAGGCAGGTGGCCCACACAGGCCAGTTTATTTTCTTTATTTGCCATGTCACTGCCCCAACTTCTAAGGCACTATTTCTTTTTATAACAAGGATTTGGAAGAGGATGGTAAACTTTCTTTCTGTGGTACATCACCATATGTAGTTTATCTGGGCTCGTCGCAGCTTGTCCAACTGTTCTATTTATGTAAGTAGCCAACTGTTGCGTGGATTTCTTAACCTCCTTCATGCTCTTATTAGTGAAATTAAAGGTCCTTTTTCTAGGAAGATTAATGAAATGATCTTCAATAGTATTACAAAAGTTTCATTTTTTTTATAACATTGTAGGTGTCAGATGTCATAATCTCTTGAATACAGGCATCCCAGCCCAGCCTTGGTGCTGGTGAACTGCGCCTGGAAGCCCAGAGAGTTCCTTGGCTCCTGAGTGAGCCCCACTCAGGGCCATTCAAATGCACCTGTCTGCAATGTATTTTAATAGAAAATAAACCAGTGGTGTGTTTAGTTCCTTGTCCCCTGAAGACAAATGCAATGGGTGTGTTTAATTTCATTAAACTACAATGCAGCTGACAACAAAAAGTTATAAAATCAGCTTTACACAGCTTAAACACTGGCACTAAAACAAATCATTATTGCATTAGCTGTCCCACTGGTAAATCTAGAATCTAAGGAAAAATATATGATTGGTGTTTTTGTAGACCTTTGTAAATGCACTGATAAAATAATGTTTAATCACTTGAAAACATGCCTGGGTCCTGGTAAAGGTGTTCTGTCCTCTAAATGAGGCTTCATGTTGTCCCAGGTAGATTTTACATACTGACCCCTGTGCCATTCCCAACCTTTGACCTGCATCTTTCAGGGCAGAGACAGTGGAGGCTGTCCTTAAACAAACCTGTTGAGCATGGGTCACTTTTGCATTCTGGCCTGACCCTGCTCTTGAGATGGAATATTTGGTGCATTCAGAGACTCATCTGAACTACGCGCCAGGTCATAGGAACCCCAGAGACTGGTGCTGCTGAGCCCTGAGCACATCCAGCCCTGGCACCAGCTCCTAAAGTGAGAAGAGGGCTTCATCATGCAGAACCACCTTCGCCCCGCTCATCTCCAAACCCCTGCTCAGGAAAGCCAGAGAACCAGTGATCTGGAACACATGGTTTCTGAAACTGCAGTGAAGATTCTTCAAAATAAATCTGATTAGGAAATTCACCAGATTGGCGCTGCTTCTCAGTGCATAACACACTTCCAAGAGGGGTGTGAGACTTCAGTCTGCACCCATTCCAACCATCTGTCCCTTGCTTCTGAGATGCGCTGTGAGGAGACCTCAGTTGTATTGCTGAAGCCCCTGCAGAGTGGCAGCTGCTGGCTCTTCTCCAGCCTGCAGGTAGAGAAGGAACCCATTGGCCTGTGAACGGACAAAGACACAGGGGCTCAGTTTCTTCACCGACACTATCTCTTTGCAGACACCGTTTACTTCTAGGGCCTGTCTCCTTTCCAATGCCAACAGGCATTAACAGGAAGAAAAGACCTCAACGGTCTTGCATTGAGTCCTAGAACGAGGGATGCTGTCCCGCAGGTGAGAAAGGAGAAGGGATCCAAGGTGGGCTTCTTAGGGAATTCCCAGAAAAGTCCTTGGGCACTTCCACACCCCTTAAGGACTATCCCCTCACCACTACACCCCCACCCCCAGCCACCTGCTCCCACACCCCCACTGGCACCCTCTACTAGACAGTGCCCTCACGGCCCCCCACCATTGGTGCCTGGAGTGCACCTGAGAGCCGTGCCCCCTCTGGGCCTTCCCTGCCTCTCTTCCAAGCCTTTGGTGCTGGCACCTAACACCCAGGAGGTCCACACCCCCACACCCACCCAGGGCCCCTGCGGGTGGAGTCGGCATGGCATCTCTGGTCAGAGCGTGTCCACGTGCCCTTAGCCACCACACACCCCCCTCGCTGTGCTGTGGCACCGTTGGAGTCTGTGTCTAGGCCCCAATGCTTCCACATACTGCCCCCCTCCCTTGCCCACCCCACCAAACCCGTGCTGCCATTGGCACAGACTTCTGAGGCCCTGGGCACAGGAGCCGTGAAGGTGGGTGGCTCTAGGGGCTCAGAGCGCAGACAAAGTGCTGGGTAAGGGTCTCTGAGCTTGAGAACCATTGACCTGAGCCTGGTGGAGATGACTGACAGTGAGCAAATGCAACTGCACGTGGAGGCGGCGGCAGAAAGCAAGCTCAAGGCGGGCCTCAACACAGCCATCCTGGCTGCAGGATGGTGAGGTGGGGGTGCTTCCCAGGAATAGCAGCCAGGCAAGGGGAGCTGCAGGGAAGCGACTGTGTACCCATTCCTCTGCCTGCCTGCGAAGGGCACTGGGCCAGGGCCTCCATGCGGTCTCCCTGCCTGGGCCACATGGACTTTTAGAAGCTGCACTTTCTGCTGATGAACGAGGAGAGCAAGCTGCCTGCCTTCTCCTGGTACAGCAGTAGCCCGAGGTGCTAAAAGGCCGTGGGTAGGAGCACTAGCCACCAGGGAGGGCACTCCAGGGCATAGAGCAATTTAGCCCTGCGCGTTTGCCTGGAGGACATGCTTTAGCATCCCTGCCTAGCCCTTGCAGCCACCTGCCCTGGAGTCGTGCCCAGCCCGGCCTTTCCTTCAACAATTTGGTATGTCTTGTTACACATTCATTCCAGTTAATGAATGTTCCTCTTCATCTGCAGCAAAACAGATATACAAAGTTCCTGAAAAATAAGACAGCTGCTGCCACCTCTGCCCTGCAGGTCACTTACACCTACCTCTTCACTGTGAATTGCCCGCTCAGCCGCGGCGGGGGGGGGGCGGGGTGTTGGGGACGCCAACCTGTCACAGAGTTCTGTAACTCCTGTTCTCTACTTGAGGCTGCCAAGAATCTGGATATGGGATTACCTAGAGCATTTCCTTTCCCTTACCAGCAAGAAATTCAATCCACTAAGCAGACTTTAGTTAGTAGAAATAAAACTTTACTTGAGCAGGTTTGGATTAAAGTAGGAGAAAAAGTGCTATGCAAACAAGCAATAAATAAGGAATCTGAGTAGAATAGTCATTTGGACACAGTGTGGAGGGAAAAGCCCTGGAGAGATTCAGAGGGTGGCAAGGGTGCCACCTCCACCCAAAAACCACCTGGCAGTCTAGGGGGTCCTCACAATCCCACCTTAGGGAGCAGGCCCAGAGCCCTGGGCAGGAAGGTCTCAGCTTAGAGAGGCATAACCACACGGAGACAGAAGGCACTGCCAGTGACTGATTGTCAGGTTCGTCTGTAGACACTGACCTTAGACACTCAAGTTTATTGTTACTAGTAATAATAGGCAACTTACTGTATAAAACAAGAGTTTAGCCACTTCTGTTCAAAGGAAGGAAAAGTTGGCAAGAGTAAACATTGACTTTGTTTTGCTAGGTGGATCCTGGACTCACGGGGGGCCCAAGTACTGATTCATTAGGAGGACTCACAGCTTTGATTTATTACAGGGAAAGGACGGGACAAAATTTGCAAAGGCTCCATGGGAGAAGACCTCAGGGATCAGGCATGGGCTCCCAAGGTCCCCTCCCAGGGGATCACTTAGCCCCCCAGCCCGGAGTTCTGGGACAGGTGAGAGGGTGCCAGCAGAGACCTGGTGCCCTGAGATTTCGTTGGGGGCCTGTGCTGTGGGCATCCCCTACCCAGCACACAGCCAAGTTCCAGACCCCAGAAGGAAAGCCCGTGTTCAACACAAGCCATATTGTTTGTACAAACTGTTTAGGCACAGGGAGCCCCTCTTAACTAAAGGTGGTGGGAACCCTCCGGAAATCTAAGTTCCCAGATGCCAGCCTGGCCAGCTTCTGGGCAGGCCTTGCTGGGGAGAGGGCCTCTAACCTCCCTGCACCCTGGGTCTCATGTTTGGCCTGGTTGTTTTAAGAATGTTGGAATAGGAAGAGGTTAAAACTTATTTAAGTCACTTTATCTGTAGGATTTTATTTGCATTATCCATGTAGGGTCAAAGGCATTTAATTTTTCTCAGACATCTGGGTTTCTCAGAACATAAAATTAATTACCCTAGTCATTTATGGAGCACCCTTGCTGGTGGTGTCTGTAGTAGGTGCAGGAAATATAGCCGGAGCAGGACAAAGATTCAACTTTGAAGCCCCAGTCTTGAGCTGAGGCAGGTTTTTTTCTTCTAAAGGATATAATAAAGCCAGGTAGCCAGCTAGGTACCCTTAAATATGTGATGCACACACACCTCACTAAATGAGAGCAAGAAGGGGCATTTCCTACTGACATTTATTTAATAAACATTTACTGAACACCTAAAAAGAGAAGAAAAGAAACCCCATGTGCTCAACACTGCAGGCCCTTAGAACTTGTCTCATGAAATGCCCTAAGGTTGGGGACTGTAATCACAGTGGGCATTTGGGGCTGAAACTGACCCGTCCAATAAGCATTAATGCCCTGATGGTTTGGCAAACTAACACCATTATTTTTTTTTCAGAACATAATACCAAATAACTTAACATTCTCATCTCAATCGACTCGCTTGGCAGAAAGAAACCTGCATGCTGTGAGTGAGAGGAGGTGGGAG